>CAUYRT010028621.1:0-77784 GCA_963574885.1 Lepilemur ruficaudatus
ACAGAGTAGATTTTTGAATGTAACAAGATAGGTCAACTTGAGTGGTAATATATTTTGGGAGATCAGCTCACTATAAATTGTGACTGTAAACATTATACTGTAAATGCTTTGTAGTTTTCCCCCAATAAAAAAGAAAATAAAATATTAAAAATTTAAAAATAAAAAAAAAAGAAGCATTTATATATGGCAACAGTGAACAATCTGAAAAAGAAATCAAGAAAACAAGCCTATTTACAATAGTTGCAAAAAATATAAAATACCTAGGAATCAATTTAACTAAAGAAATGAAAGATCTATACAAGGAAATCTATGAAGCACAGATGAAAAAAATAATGAAAATACAAAAGACAGAAAAGATATTCCATGCTCACGGATTGGAAGAAGTAATATTCTTAAAATGACAATACTGTGAAAATCAATTTATAAATTCAATGCACTTTCTTTCAAAATATCAATGAAATTTTTCACAGAAAATTTTTAAAATCCTAAAATTTATATGGAACCAAAAAAGAGACCCCAAATAGCCAAAATAATAATGAGCAAAAAGTGTTTGCCATTATTCATATACTCAAGGATATGCAAAGGCCTTGGAGATCTTCCATTTTATTGTATTTTGAGAGTACCAAATTAAAATATTTTCAGGAAAACAATTTCTTCTCTCTCCTCTAACTTTATGATGTATTTCAATAAATCACAATATATTATATCCATTTATCATATTTTGAATAAAGTTTGTATCTATGGAGGAAACTTAATACTAACTCTGCCGTAAGTGAAGAGTGACTAGGGAGAGGTTAGGATTTGGGGAAATTAGGATTAGCTAACATTCTAAAAACAGACTGTATTCATTGTAAAGGAAAAGTGCTCTGTCAGACTTCTTGCCATGAACATCACTGATGAAACACTAAATAATTAAAAGATATATCACGTTAGAGAACAAATCATTAACAAATATTTACAACAGCAGATTTTGTTTGTTTGTTTTATATGACCTGTGTTCTCAGTAAAAACACTGTTGTCACTAAGCAAATATCTTTATAGTTCTCATGATCTGCAAGATGGCTCAGATTCTTGAAAAATTTAAGCAATGTTTTCTCTTTTTGTCAGGAAATATTTCTCATTCTTTTTCTCTTTTATATTTTGGTGAAATATATGTGTGTGCGTGTGTGCATGCGTAAGTTTATGTGTCCTGTTGGATGAGGCAAACAGATAATTGCCCCAATTTGTATTTTTAGTTGTTTCTTGATATTCATAGAGAAATATGTTAAACTGACTTGTTCGCCATTTACGATATTTTGAAAAATGAATTCCAGGTGAAAACATGCAGAGAAGAATTTTAGGTTGGCACAGTTGGAAATGTTTCAACACTCAATACAATGAAGTCCACAATGGAAAATCTGACAAACCTTTCACATGAGTGTAATGTAAGGCACTACCAAAATTACCAAACAGGCAGAAAATACCATAATAAAAGCACAGTTTCTGGAAATTATAGGGAGAAAGCCTGTGGCTACTCTTAGAGAATTATTTTTCTAATCGTGTATTCCTAACTCAAGGGAGAACCTGATGCTAACAGTGTGTTCTTCTATTCTATTAACATTTTATCCATTTAGTTTTCAAACAGCCATGTTAGCATTGTGTTTAAGGCTTTAAGTGGAGTGGTTTTGCTGTAAAAAAAAAAATGTGTAACATAAAAAGCCCTTTTAGCAATATAGATTCTGTGTCTTTGAGTTAGATTACAGATTATGAATGTTTGATTTGTTTTCACAGATAGTGGCCTAAAAAGCAAATCAAAGAATGACTTCACAACATAAAAAAGAGAAAAGAGAAACATGAGCCTTTTTCATATTTTTATCATACTTAAGCAAGAATATTTCTGAAAGGCAATGAAATAACAAAGGTACCATTCCAAGCATTGTCAATGTCTTAGGTTGAAAGCAGGAGAACATATAGCCAGAAAAATCTTACTTTTAAAAACATCATCATCATATGAAATGTCTGGAAATATTTACTCAAGGTCTAATGCATCTCAGATACATTAATGTATTATTTAAACAAATATTTAGTGAGAGATTACTCTGTGCCATGTCCTGTTCTGAGACACACAATAGGGAACAAAAGGAGAAAACACCCCAGTGGCATCTATTTAAAGAAATCTCTTGATCTCCTTTGATAATTATTTAATATCAGCTATAGAACTGAATCATTTTTAACATTGGCATTTACTTCTTTGCAACATCCTTTTCTTAGGTTGAGTTGGAATGTGTGTATGTGCGTGTTTGTATTTGTGTGTGTGAGAGAGAGAGAATACATTGGTGTGTCTTGGCTAGCAGAATGCAGGGATTTTTATTCAATAACTATAGAATCTGTAGCTATATATATTTAAAGAATAAAAGTTGCATTTGAAGACAAAATATATGGTAAATATGTGTGGCTTGGTAAAAACTAGATTTTTTTCTCCTTATTAGATCTTAGATATTCTTTGCCCTTCATTTCATGATTCCGTTTCTCCTGTACTGCAGTAATTCTCAAACATGACTGCCCACTGGAGTCACCTGTGGTGATTTAAAACTTACTGATCCTTGGGTCTAACACTCTCTCATCCTGAAAATTTAATTTAATTGGTATGCGGTGCATCCTAGCATAAGGAATTATAAAAGTTCCCCTAATAAAGTTCATGTTTTTTTCAAGGGTGAAACCCACCTCTCTGAAACACCAGCTCTCTCAAAATGTGGTCCCCTCAGCATCAACGTCATTTGGGAATTTGTCAGAAATGCAGATTCTCAGGCCTCAGCCCAAACCTACAAAATCAGAAACCCTGAGGATTGAGCCTGGATTTTGTCTTTCAACAAGCCCTCTAGATTATTCTGAAGCAGGTGAATGTTTGGGAAACACTGTTGGGAGACTGGAAATTTAATTTGTATTTCTAATCAGGTCCCAGGTGATATTGATTTTACCTTTAAGAACTTCTTTGAGAACTGCTAAGAGAACTACTGCTCTCAGCCCAACTCCCATCAGATTCCTTCTTGACACGTGTGCTCACACTTGGAAAGGATTATTCAACAAAAAAAGTAATGTCTCAGATTCATTTAAAGCAGATAATCAATATTTCATTCTTAATGATATTTACATATCTGATGCTTTAACACTGGGTGAGAGGGAGGTAGTTTAGAGTAGAAATCAAGTTTAAATTTGTCTATCTGCTACTAGCACAGATACTTGAATTTGAATGCAAGTTGATTTAGTTGTTATTCTCTTGCAGGCAGGAATAAAGATCCAGGTATTTGAAACACAAAAAATACACCTGATTCAGAGTCAGATTTTGTGTTTGGCTTCAACGTAACTTTTAACCTTTGCCAGACATGCTGACCACCTGTGAAATATTTGCTCAATCTGCTGACCCAGCTGCAGCCTCTCAGTGCTGTAAATTCCAGCTCTCCTATGGGATGATAGAGGGTACTTGGCTGAACGACAGTCTATTATGGGCCAAGGCAGAAAGAGGGAGTTGACTCAGGTTTGGTCGGCGCAGATAACTCTGTTTGCCCCTATTTTCTCCACAACAAACACATGTTTGAGTACTACCTTATTATACCAGCTGGTAGTATAATAAGTTCCCTTTGTTCATGTGCAGCCACGTCAGATTGCTGGGGTAATTGACTCACATTAAATTTCTTAGGTTAATGCCCTGCAATTATTTTCTGTTTTATACTTCCTAGCATCTGGCTACTTAAGGAGTACATGTCCATGAAATTTGACAATACCTTATTTTGACCCAGAAAAGGTCATGTGTCTTCTCATTTGTCTCACAGTTTGTGGAACTGCATAGGGGGCCAAGAGAATTTATGATAGGGTTCTGAAGTGATTTAAGAAAAATAACCACTCCTGAGAAAAAAAAAGAAACTCAAAGAATTTTAGTGAAGTAAATAATTATAGACTTCAATAATCCCAGGGATTCTAAAACATGCCTAATCATCAGAATCACCTAGGAGATATAAAAATAAAGATACAGAGATATCAGGGCCCATCCACAGATTTTCTTTTGGGTGGAAATGGGAGCCACATGATTCTGATAATTTTCTCTGAAACCTCTTTATCCCCTGCAGTCCCAGTACGATTGTGAAGTCCATTGGCCTAGATTACTCTTCTCCGAAGGACAAGTGATTGTTTCTTCAAAATAAACTCTTTTTTCCATCACATTCAAATGGTCTCTTAAAAAGGTAACAATTTTGGATAAAGAATAAAGTCAATTCCACATTTTTGTGATTGTGAATTGTGCTGCTCTAAACATTCAGGTGCAAGGATCTTTTTAATGAAATATGTTTTTTTCCTTTGGGTAAATATCCAGCAGTGGGATTGCTGGATCAAGTGGTAGGTCTACTTTTAGTTCTTTGATGTGTCTCCACACTACTTTCCATAGAGGAGAGGATGGGTAAATTTACACCTATCTGGTATAATTTATGCTAGCTGGGTGATGGACACACTTATAACTTTGGCTCAAACTGTACAAAAGCAATTCATGTAACCAAAATGTTTGCACCCCCATAATATTCTAAAATTAAAAAAATAAAAATAAAGAATAAAGTCAAGTTAATCAACAAATTCTTGTGAGCTAAGGTTTAGCTTAGATTCTATTCCTATATCAGCCGTTTACTAGATATATGATTTGGTTTAAGACTTAATATATTTTAAACTAAAATTTTCCCTAGCAAAATAGGAATAGGACTTCCATAAGATCAATGTAAAGAAAAAATGAGACAAAGATAATTAAAATATTTTAAAAATAATAATGTACAATATACATTTAAGATATACATTAGCAAGATCAGTATTAAATAAAACTAGGCTTAAAAGATGAGGTTCATATTACTTATGTTGTGTGATATTAAAAGAAATGAATTTTAGGAATCTTGATTTAGAAGAATATAGAAAGCAAATTTATATGAAATAAGAAGGTGAAGCACACAGCAAATATTAATATTTGACTAACCATAGGTGGTACATAAATATTATGTGATTGCTTATTAATTCCATAAAGGTCTATATATTGAGTTCCTATTATGTACCAAGCAACTGCAGAAATTACCAATTAGTGACAAAACAAATTTTGACATTACAAAAGGAATAACTGAAAAAGAACTCACTAAAGATTTCTATTGGTTTTATGTATTTTAAAGGAGGAATTTCAAATTGCTTAGCATGGCATATAAGGCACGTTACAGTGCAAGTCCTGCCTTTTTACAAATGTCATGTATCACAGAAAAGAGACATGCTCAAGTCATACTGACTTTTTTACATTTAATTGGCTAAGGCATACCTAAGGATTTTGATGATTTACATTAAGATTGGTCATACTGCTGAAAAGCAAATTTTTATTAATTTCCCTACCAAGAGATGTCAAACGTGGGTATGGTTTTAGGTTCTGGGAAAGAAAACATGTTTATCTGAGATGCATTTTAAGTTTGAGGATCCTTCGGAGCAGCTCCATGAACCCTGCTGACAAACTAGGGAAGCAAGCCAACGCCAGGCCTTGTGCTCAGACCCAGCTCAAGTGTGACTCCCCTCTGAAAACTTGTTCTAGGCAGAGTCAGTCTTTCAATAAGCTCCTATTTATAGCGCTGTCATAGTGACTATAACATTATTCAGTATTACCTGTTTATATTTCCCTTCTTTTTTAAGCATAAGCTCAAAGGCAGTATTCTGATGTAATTATCTCTGTGGTAAATGCTTACTGCTATCCTAGTACATTGTAGGTGCTAAATAAATGCATGAGAAAGGAAGGAAAAGGACATGAAGGAAAAGAAAAGAAACAGACTTAGTTGATAGCCAAATATGCCTTTGTAACACCCACTTACAGATTTTGTAACAGTCAACCAGGTGTTCCAAATGATGATGCCATGAAAACAAAATGTGTTTAGAGATAAACAGACATTTCTTCAGATAATTAAAGAAAAAAAGATGAAGTGACACACTGTTTGAGGTCAGCATTGCCAGCATCGCCAGCACTTTGGGCATGCAGCCAGAGAGGAACAAGAGAGTTGGGAGAGGTTCTGTTGGTCTCCAGGTGTGTTTATGCCTTCAGGATTATTGCATTGATACTATTCAGGTGAGACAGCCAAACCAGGAGCAATTTCCAAATCTGGCCCCTAGAAACACCTAAGAGAAAATCATTGGCACTCATTCGGCAAGATAATGGATGGAAAATGCCAGTAGATTCTTCAAGTTTCCTGATTCAGAACAATAGAAAGTCTGTTTGGGGACCCAGCATCTCTGGAGGTTATCCTTCCACCAGAGGGTTTGTTTATGTCAAGATATTTGAGTTGATGAGATATTTAAAACTCTTTCCTAGCATGTCTACTGTCCTAGCATCATGTTGAGATCAAGCTGAAAGCTGAGTTGTCTTTAGAAAAGCTTCCCATGGAGCTTCTCTCTTGAAGTTCAGATTTCATTGTTATCTTCAAAAGAACTTCAGTCCAGAGGTCCCTGAGCTCTGTTGGAAGTTGTGCTAATGCTCACCTACTGTAAAAGGTAAAGATTTATTATCCTTAGTAGTACCAACTAATAGCAAAAACTTGCTGATAGTACACAAACATACAAAGCAAATTAAATATATTAGAAGGTCATGCAATATTCATTCTCTGAACAAGTATTTATTAAGAACCTATTTTGTCCCAGGCATTATTCTGTGCCCTTAGTGTGTTGCTGTGAATAAGATAGACGTGGCACCTACACTTATGAAGCTTACATACTCATAGAGTAGGTAGACCATAAACAAATAAGAGTAAAAAAATAAAACAGAGTATCTTCATAATAAATTACTTACTAGGTAAGTAGAATAGTCAGACAGTGTACCTCTGTAACAAAATAAATAAATAAAAAAGGACATTTGAACTGAGGCCTAAATAATGAGAAGATGTTAAATATGCAAAGGCCTTGGGAGAGCACATTCCAAGTAAAGAGAATATCAAGTACAAAGTTCCTGAGGCAGGAACAAGTTCTACCTGTTGAGATAACAGAAAAATAACCAACACGGAAGATAGAGAAACATACAACCAAAGAGAATCAAATAGGGCCTTTCTAGATAGCCATGGAGATTTGGAATCTATTTTCTGTCAATGGGGAGGTTTTGGAGAATTTTAAGCAAAGTAATGGTATGAAATAATATATTTTAAAGAATTTAATTTTGCCTGCAATGAAGAATACAAAGAAAATAAAAATTAATTGATGGTAAGAGAGAACAGAGAATATTTCACTGTGGAGGGATTTTTAAATTAAAACTTAAAGGAAGTGTGAGGGTTCATTAGCTGAATACAAAGGAGAAATGGTCCTTCAACTTTGAAGAAGTCTGAAAGCAAAGCCACAAAGCAAGTGGTTGCCTAGATGTCTAATATGAGTAGGAGGTATATAACAAGTGGTCACAAAATAATGTGGGTTTAGGTAATAATAAAACTCACAAATATTGAGTCCTTGCATTGTACCAGGCATTGGGTTTAACCATTTACTTTGATTGATCGCAAACCCACTGTATTTCCTGAGTACCTTCATGCTCTTATCCCCTAAGTAATTTGAATCTCCCCAAGCCTCAGACTTTTAACACATCCTTTTCCCTCTCACTCCTAACTGCTTCTTATTTAAATGAGAAAATGGAAGCAAAGAGAAATAAAATTCTCCTTACTTCTACCATCAGATCTACTAACTTCCACTTGCCTGTCCATGTTCCAATTTAAAGCTAACTTTTCCACTTATAGCCTACAACCCATCCTCTTTTATTTTTTCAAGGACTTCCTCCAGTAATTATTCCTTATTTCAATTCATTGTCAATTACTGCTTCCATATTCTATAATTTCCTTCATTATAAAATAATGAAATAATCTCTTTAATTAAACAAACAAAAACAATACAAAACCATCTTGACCACTTTTTCTCCTTCTAGAAAGGTACTCCTTTTCTCTGCTTTCTTTTCTTTGCAGCAAAACTTAAGGAAAGTGTCTCCAATCCCTATGGTTCCATTTGCTCTTGAAACCACATCAATCAGGCTTTCATTACCACTCCTTTGAAATCACCCAAGGTCACACATGATCTCTCCGTGGCAAAAGAAGCCCATGATCAATACTCTTACTAAGCCTTTCAATAACATTTAACATAGTCAGTAACTCTTTCTATGAAGCTTTTTGTTCAATTGGCTTCTAAAACTACACCCTCACCTAGTTTTCCTCCAGCCTCATTGCTTACTGCTTTTAACTTTGAAGTTGGAACCTCACCATTTTCCCAAACTCTTGGGATGTTATAAGGCCCAGTCCTTGGACCTCTTCTTTTCTCAGTCTACACTCAATACCTAGGTACTGTTATTTTTACCCATGACTTGAATGCCATATATATGCTAATGGGTCTCAAACATACATGTCTAGCTCCCTACCCTATCCGGAAATTCATCTACCGTCTCAACGTTTCAAGAATCCTACACACCTCTCAATATTTCTCTTAGTTATATTAAATAAAATAGATATCACAAATATAATATTTCCACCTTGAAATTGACTTGAATCCTACGTCACACTCAAGATTCCACATATGAGAAAATTACCACACATTTTGCACATTACTTTTCTAATTGTACTAAGATGTTATTTGCCTTAATCATATTCTTTCTCTCACAGTTGTATCGTGGAGTTTTTCAGAGGCTATATGGAAAACATAACAACATAACTTTTGCAGCTAATAGAATTTGTGTTTTTGTATTTTCAAAATGTTTCAGTTTTGATTGGAAAATGGAGAAGTGTGTGGCATTTCCTCAAAGGTTAAACATAGAGTTACCATATGAACAGCATTCTACTCCTAGTTTTATATTCAAGAGGAATGAAAACATATGTAAACACAAAAACATATAAACAAGGGGATGGGTAGATACATACTGAATGAGTGTGATGCGTGGTGTCTGGGGGATGGACACGCTTGAAGCTCTGATTCAGGGCGGTGACAAGGGCAATATATGTAACCTAAACATGGGTATCCTCATAATATGCTGAAATAAAAAAAGCATGTACACAAATGTACATTGCAGCATTATCCATGATAGATAAAAATGAAAACAACCCAAATGTCTATGAACTGATGAATGGCTAAACAAGATGTGGTATATCCACAGAATGAAATATTATTCAGCAATAAAAAGAATGAAGTATTTATACATGCTACAACATAGATGAATCTTGAAACATTTTAAGTAATAGAAGCCAGTCACAAAAGACCATGTATTTATGATTCAATTTATGTAAAATATTTAGATATCCAGAATAGGCAAATCTGTAGAGACAAATAGTACATAAGTGATTGCTTGATGTTCAGTAGGAGAGATTAGGAGTGACTGCTAATGGATACAGTTTGATATTGGAGGTCATGAAATATTTTAAAATTAATTGCAATGATCGTACAACTCAATATCCAAGAACCACTGAACTTTAAATGGATGAATTTTATGGTACGTGCATTATAGCTTAAATGAAAGTTTTAGGTTTTTTTTTTTCAGTTTTGATTTCTAATATGGTGGATTAGACATAACCCACATAAACAGAAGCTCTCTGGTGTTTCCCAATAATTATTAAAAATTAATTTTTAAGAGTTTGGAAACCCCTGCCCTAAAATAAACAAGAATCTCCTGATCGGTCTTGATGTTCTTATTCTAACTCCCTGATGGTCCACCTTCATACATCATTAAACAAAGCAGTCTTTTAAAAATTTAAATCAGATTATATCATTCTCCTATTTAAAAGTCTTCCAGAAATTTTCATTTACAATGAATCTTAAAGCTCACATCATGACTTACATGATCTATTTCTTATGACTTTCTCAATCTTATCTTTGCTGATAGCTGTGTTCTTACAGACTGTCATTCCTTCTGTGTCACAAACATATCAAACACGATTTCACATTAAGACTTTAGAATTTTCTGTTTACAATGCCCAGATCCTCCCAGGATTACCTGAGTTACCTCCTTACATTATTCACACAACTGCTCAAATATCACTTCCTCATAGAGTCTTTTCCTCATCACCCTATCCAAAATAGCACTTTCCACCCCTTTGCTGTCTCATTTCCCTTCTTGCTTAAGGGTATTTCCTGATACCTCTTGCATTAAAATCATTGTCTCTTGTGGGTACCAGACTTGATGTTGTGTTTATTATATATTTACTACTATATTTTCTCTTCACCCACTAAAATGTAAATGCTAAGAAGTTAAGAATTTCGTTTTGCTCACTATGCTCACAGTGTCTGGAAAAATACCTTGTAGAAAGTTGGCACTCAATAAATATTTTTTGATGTCAGAATGAGTGATTATTAGATTTATTCATTATAATAATCCTGTGATGCAGATGCTATTGTTTTATTTCCATATCACAGAGGATGAAACCAAAATTTCGAAAGGTTTAAATTGCTCAGAGTTGCACAGTATGTGGAAGAGCAAATCTCTATCCTACCTGTCTGAAAAAAGCAAAAGTTTATTGCTTTTTAACAAAACCCATAATAGTGAAACCTCAGCTTTGAGATCTAAGAAATGATCAGAACAAAATAAGCAGCAAGTCCTCTTATAGAGAACATCTTAATATTCTTAGATTCTGTCTGATTAAAGTAGGGGTTAAATAAGGCAAATCTTCAAAGATTAAACAAGCATAAAGATGAAATAAAAACAAGTTAGTATAGATTCTTATGAAGATCTGAGCCCCTCCCTTCTATATTTTGTTTTTGTATTTGGCTTAACTGCTTCTCATTCTCATTAATGATTCCTGTGGTCACTTTTGTCAGCAATAAACTTTATACAACCATTGATTTTCTGCTTTACATAGTGAAGGGTCAAATCCACTCCTGTAGTTTCAAGCTACCTCTGAGTTAGCTCTGAGAATTAGGTTCTAAAGTTCAGAGGAAATCCATGATCTCCAAGATCTCTGCCATTCTTTCTCCAAAATCCAGGAGAGTAACCTATAAATAGCCTTCACTATTTGCAAAAAGTAACCATTTAATGGACTTATCCAAATGCAGTAGTTTTTGATCTTTGTTTCCTATTCAGTATCAAACACAACACCTACAGTCTGCTATGACATCAGCACAGAAAGAACAAAACAGACAAATTATGGGTGCCTAATATCTTTTGCTTATTGTTTCTTCTATATTTTCTTTAATTCTTATTAAACAGTTCATAAACTCATTTGGCAGATGGAAAAAAATTGAGGCATTAGAAGCCTTCCAAGTAAATTATTGTATTAATTGTAATTATGTCTACAGGTAAGAAAACAGGCACATTTTCTTAACCTTCCTTACTATCTTAACTTAAGGCATTTGTGAGTCACTTAAATTATTTTAGAACAGGCCAAAGATGTAGTTTTCCTGGCATACAGTTTCAAAGGATGAATGGAGTGAAGGCTTATCACAAAAGTTTAAAACAAAGTGAGGCTCTGGAATCTAAAAATATAGCAGTAGGAACAAGTGAAAGAAGGAGAAAGGATAAACTGGATCAAGAGACAGCAAACAAAGCCAGTCACATGACTCAAAGTTTTTGCCTGATAATCACTGTTTCAACGTTTACAGATTCCAGAACTTTGCCAAATTATCAAAGGAAAGTCTTATGGAAAGAACATTTTTTTTACATAAAATTAAAAACAAGAGAATTTGACATAAAACTAATTTGACTTAAGCTCTACTACAATCTGGTGGCTTGAGAAACTATCTCGTTGACAGTTATAAATTAAGGTTTCCTGAAAGGTTCAAAGAGGGTTCATTGCGTTGACTTGAAGTTCCTCAAGATGCAGGCCTCATCTTCATTCATCATTGTATCTTGAGCATCTAGCGACGTTAAATGATTGGGTGACTGTGTACATTTACACAAAGGAGATATAGATAGATATAGATATAAATTTCACAGTGTTATTATTAATTCTGACATGGATAATCTTTTAACTTAATTAGTTAAAAAAAACTTAGCAACTTACCTGGTTGTTATATTATTTTGTTCAAATTTGCACTGCCATGGCAATTACGAATACATGGCAGGAAAAGAAAAGGGAAGAGGAGGTCTGACGGCATCCTCTTCTGCATGGCTATAAAAGAGGGCGAGGAATGGCCATGCTGAGTTGTAGGAAAGCTCTCCAAGACACCCCTTATGTGAACAGGTAATAGATTTTATGGTAGAATGCAAGTATGGGACAAATGAGGTATTTGTTACCTCTCTTCTCTTCCTACTCCCCAACCAAAGAACTCCCTACTTTGAGGGATTTGGCTGATGCTAGAATGAAGAATTTTATAGAGAATAAACTGATGACATGAAGAGATTATCACAAGTTCAATTCTTTTTCTTTCTTTCACCCCCTTGGAGAGAAAATAAGTAGCATTTTGTCATTTTTGCTAGTTGTCCTCCTCATTGGTAGTGTTATAACTACCAGATTTTCAGTGTATATATCTCAGAGCTCCAGCTGGTAATAAACATACATTTTATTTTTAAATAAAAATATTTTATGTACCATTTTGGTATACAATTTTACAAATAGTAAGTAATAATAAGCTCTGAGAAGAAATGTCCTTTTACTTTTCTCTGCCTTTCTTTCTTCTTATAACATTATTCTGTTTTAAAATAAACAAAATATTGGGAAATGTAGAAATGAACCATTTATTTATAAGTTGATGAATTTGCCATCTAACACCTTCATGTAAATTCAATCATAAACTTTTAGATGTAAATATTATTAGTTGTAATGTTGTTTCACTATAGACTTGGAGTTCCAAATTCTCGTAACCAAAAACAATGGTAAGAATAAGGTCTTCATCATCAATCCAGTCTGCTAAGGCATTCCTAGGCTCACAGCTTCCGGTGTTTGATCAGCAACACAGCAAAGACAGGAACAAGGAAAATAGAGGCCTTCTTTTCTTTTTGTCTTTTCTAAAATAATCATTGTACTGAAATGTCCAGAGCTCAGAGAGTACTTCAATATTTTTTGGCTTAAGTGTTTTGGCTTTAAATCCTTTCATCAGATGAGACAAATAAGTTTGTATTGAGCCACTAGGGAAGTAGGGGGCTCTTTGAACCAGGCAAGGATATCAGATAGTAAGAGGCTGTGCATTATAATTTGGCTACACAAATGAGTGTGATCTGACAGATTCAGAGATAAAAAAAAAAAAAGGTGATACTAGGCAATCACCATTATTAAAATAATCGATAATATTGAGATTTTCTTTTTTCTCAATACTATACATGACCCTTGTTATCTGATGTTATAATTTTATATGTTTAGAAAAACAGATGAAATTTTTTTGTTCTTTTGTAAGTAGCTGGGCCTAATCAATATTTTAAAAGCATGAAAAATTCTCCTTTTGTTGATAACGTCATTTTGAAGCAGAGTAAAATAATGTACAGAGATGATATGTAATCATAATTATATTGTCCTGTTATTGATAAGTAGAGAACTGTGTTTAGCAAAATTAGGTCATTAGACTTGAAATGTTTTAAAAATAAGTGCAATGAAGGCCAGAAAATACAGAAGTTTCTGATTTTTGTTTTATAAATGTGGTGGAGTGTATAACAGGTGTTGCTGTGCATGGATTTCTTCACACCTTTCTTTATCCACTTCTCCCAGCCTTTTGTTTTTCTCTCCAGGGATCTTCCCACATCTCCATATTTCCCCAGCCTAGCCATTAAACTTTTATTATAAAAATGTACTCAGTTTAACTTTGCCACCAATATTTAGTAGGAACAGAATCATTCTTTAAGTGTGTATATTTAATTTCCAGAGGGCACTACTTAGTGATCCTGATATGATTATTGCTCTCATAAACTGATCAGAAGAAATGATTTATCAGATTTTTCTTGATATTTTCAGATACAGATAGCTATCTTTACTTTTGGGGTAGTGTTTTTTGGCTTTTACAATACTATTTCTGTTCAGAAAAGACCTAGTACTGTCTAAAATGACCTCACAGACCTGAAGGACCAAATAATGCATAGAAAAGTTTTCCATGCCTGGAAATTAATGAAAGCCTTTTTTCTAATTTGGAGAATACATTTATATCTAAATCTTTAAGATAAAGGTCATTTGTGTATCTTGATTGTTAATTGAAGCCAGGTGAGGCAGATTAATTTCATAACAACAACAGTAATTACAGCTCTTCATATATTTAATATGATGTATAAACACAAGGTCTGAAACCCTCCAGAAAGTTGTTGGGACTTTTCCTTCTCTAGATGAAAGGCGTTATCTAAATCCTTTAGAGTGTTTGGCTATAATTACAGAGGTTGTTTGCTGGGGAGGTAATTGTATGCCTTGTTACCTGATCCACTCACAACAAGAAAACGGTAGACCAAAATCTTCCTGAATCACTCACGTGCTCAAATTAGAGTATGACCAAAAGTAGGGACTTGAAGGCAAAAGGCAGAAAACTTGACACGGTGCCCGCAGCCTGGCATCATATTTTACTGAAGACAAGACCCAAAAATGTCTTTCAGTGTCTATGACAGATGAATTCGCCTGAAGCTGCTATCCGGTTGAATTAGGAACACTTGTCAGAAGCCAGAGAATTTTTATAAGATGGGATCACCAGAAGGAAAAAATGTAGGAAAAAAAAGTACTTATCAAATCTGTCTAGGGATGATCTGAATAATTCCCACTGTTATTGATCTGTTTGGGATTGGAAAATGAGCTACATAGTATTGATACATTACACATCTGTTTGTTGTGAAATTGTGAAGTTTTTTTTTTTTTTTGCAATCATGCATTTAATCCAGAACTAAAGATATTTACTCATAGAAATGCATTTTTATTGCTCCTTTTGTCCTTTATAACTCACAGCATTTCTTTTCCAATGCAGATCATGTGCAGTTTTCAGAATGCCATGGGAAAACTTACCGACAAAAGAAAGGCTACAATGAGAAAAGAAGCTACTCAGCAAAAGAGGGAAAAGTTTAAATGTAGTATGGAATGTGGGCTTTTAACAGTAATCTGTTCTTCTTATCCCAGCTTCTTTACCTGTGGTTTTGGGATGTGCCTATTAGAGGAATAATTTTCCTCACTAGCGGTTATGTGTGGGAAAAAAATTCTTTGTTTTTTGTTCGGCTCTGTTTGAACCACAGCAATGGGTAAAGCAAGTCTCTGCCAAATCTCTAGGAGACGGTTGGGTGCGTATTGGAAACAGGTTGAAAGTGGGTAGGTGCAGGGAGGGGATGGAAGCTGATAGGTAAGATTGTGTGTTCCAGACCCAGCAGCAGGTTTTGCGAGTTCCGACATTGGTAATGAGTTTGTTCTCTGAAAGAAGTCTGGGCCTCTGTGTGGATAAAACAAACATTTTAAATTGAAACTCATAAAAGAATAAAAGGGTCAAAACATTCTTACTTATTCTCTCTCTGAGGGGTAGAAGGAAGGCTTTGGTGTCTTTTGGTGTCTGACAGGTGCAGCTTATGAGTAACCTGGAGAGCAGCCAGAAGTTCTTGTAAGAACAGGCCAAGAAGACCACACCTGTTGATAGAAAACACTGCTTCTAACACAGTGAATTAAATTGTGTAAAATGCCATTTTCCATTTCCATATTGGCTGATTTCCTTTAAATGAAGTTTAATACTAATTATAGTATGCAGTTCTAAATCCTGGAGGCCTCCATTTGATACAGAATGTTACCAAATTTCATTAGGTGAAAATCATGACCTTGCCTGGAATGGATTCATTTTTCTTTTTCTTCCTACTATTGTAGAACAATGCCTTTGAATGTCCTTTAATGTCCTTTGAAGGGCATTTAGTTAATCTATTTGCTTCCTAGACATAAATTAGTTTGTTGGGTATAACTAAAAGCATTATGAGAGTTCACTAAAGGTGAAAATCATGCCATATGCCTAGAAGGTGAATGAAATAAGTCTTCAGGGGAATGTGTTTGGAAGAAATTGTCACCATCCAATGTGCAAAGGAAGAAAGAAAAAGACTCCAGAGAATAGTTGCCTGTATAGAGAAGAAGCTGTTTGTTAGGAGGGAGCAGGAAGAGAACAGGGAAAAATCTGTGCCAAGAAGATTCAGGACAGTCTGCTGACAGATCACCTACTAGTAAATTGCTTTAATTCTATTGTAACTAGTGTCCTATATGTAAACACTCCTCCTATTTCTGTTGAATTCTTTATGTTTATTCTGGTTTTTTTTCTTTCTTTGAATTGCTATAAATGTAAAAGTCTTATGTATAAATGGTATCTATGTACAAAGGTTAAGATGGAAAATGACATAATTGAATCATCTCTCACATCTTTTTAAGTATTGGTATTTGAACTTTGTCCTCTCCCCTAACCAGTGCCAAAGAGTCTAGGTTTTAGATCTTATGTGATTTTTGTCTCAATGAAAGCCCACAATACTGGTATTGTCTGTGGATTTTAGCTTTCTCCCAGATGCTATTATGATCCTGTCAATCATGTGTGTCCATATCGCTGAGTTTTTTCTTATGGTAGCACTGGAACACAAACTGCTAATCTAACCAACATGTGAGAACCCTGGGTTCCTCACTATATTAATAAAATGCCCTAGACTAAAGAATAAATGCTGGAACAATGGATCTTTGGCCACACCTTTTTTTACATATCTTACCTATATGAAAATATATGTATGTGAAAAATTCTTTCTATAATGAAATACTAATTACTTCTTCCCTCCTCACTGCCTGTGCATCCCACACCTGATGCCCAGTTTCACACATTCAAGGGATAGCATTTCAAAATAAATAAATTTGATTTAATGTGCTTGATAGGAGGAAGATACATTAACTTTATTTTCCCCCTCCCTGGTGGGAAAAAACAGAATAAGCTATTATTATGTTCAAAGCACTGCTAAGAAAGCAGCTAGAGGCATTAAAACCAAGATTATCTATCTTCTATAATTAAATCCCTTTTCTTTCTTTTTTTTTTCCCCTGGACCTATACCAGATGATTTCTTCATGAGCATATTTTATATATCATCTTATACAGTAGCCTTAAGATGAGCAGAGGCAATAAATTAGAAACATTTAATCTATGGAGTTTTGTTATTTGCTTCTTAAGGAAAATTTGGGAGATGTTTTTATCTAAGAGTTGTTTATAGAATTTGACCCAGGATTCTTACCAGGTACCTATATGGTATTTATTCCATAACGCATATAGGTTCCATTGCTTTCTTTGCCTTTAAACATCTTACCCCAAACTATATGCACACCTGTCCACCTCACCTCAGCACACACCCTCTATAATTGACATTTGGGTTGATTGGGTCATAGAAATTCTAGGATCTTTGGGCTCCAAGTACAAGATACATATTGATTAGTGACAGGGAGGAATGCTAGGTTTAGGTTCATTTTGGTCGTATTAGCTAATATGACTCCATTTACACTCATGTATCCCTAAATCTATGGATCTGTGGTGACATTATTTTCTAAACAGATACATGATAGATTCTCGGGAAAAGAAAAGGAAGATCTCAGGCACTAGCAGAGACTGCAATCGCCTGATTTTTCTATTCTTTACTCTGATGTATTAGACAGATAGGGGCTGTCTTTGAGAACCTTCAAAACAGTGTTTTGGTGCTAGTGATCAAAGTTATCACAGATTCAGTCAGTACAAGAAAGAAGAAACAGAATGATTTAAACTTTCCTGATATGGAAACATAAGCATCTCTATCTGTGTAGGCCAGGCTGTTACACTTGATCAGTATCCTCTTGGCATTTTCTTTGTGATTTGGTGGAGATTAGGTGACATAACTCCACCTGCTGGATGACTAAGAATTACATTGCTTTGACCTAGGTAAGCTGGCATCACGAAATGGACAGCAACATAAAAGCCTGGAGAATGTGACTTATGCTCTTAACTTTGCCGTGTTCTGGTCATCAGAGTCACCTCTTAAAAAATGATGTGAGATTTCTGGACTGAAGCTTCATCAACTGTGAAAGAAAAAGTAGCGTGAATGGATGATCTTTAATGACCCCATATTCTTAATTGCTGATGATTCTGATTTAATTTGAATTAGGAAACTTAAATGGTAGGCTCTTTATTCCCATTGACTAGAGTAGTACATGTCGTATTTTATTCTGATTTTGTTAATTGCTCATAAGAACATTCACAAACTGTCACCGTTTTGTTATCTCTCATCCTGGTTACGCCACTTACCACATGGGTGTTACTTCAGATAAACAACACGGTATTTTTAATCCTCATTTTCCTAAAAATAAGAAGAGATAATGACACTTCTCATTAGAGTAGTAATACAGTTTAAATGGCATTTTAGCAATACCACAGACTCTCTTTTTGATGACCAAGGGTATTTGGGGTTCTAGGTAATGTAGAAATGACAAAGACAGAATTGTATGAGAGTGTGTTTATATTAACCAATGCCAGCAACATGGGAGGAATATTGGGAAAAATTCCAACTCAGGTAAAAGGAAATATTTTAAGCAAGAATAATAAAAGTCATGAGGGGGAAAAAAACCTGTTTCTCATTCTAACATATTATAATTCTTTCCCTGTGACAACCCTGTGAACCCTCTGTCCTCACCATGGCAACTCAAATCACAAAAGAACACACTGTCATACTTATATGCACCCATACACACACATGCAGAAAAAGTATGACCTAATCTTCAGTTCAAACCTTGAGGCCTCTACTCGTACTTTGCCTATGAACGCTTGGCTTCTCAGTGAGTCCAGTGCCCACAGGTGGACATTCAGAACTTAGCAGATGGAGCTAGGTATAACTTGACATCTTGGCGTCCAGAGTATGGTTTTGCCCTTTAACCTGTCCAAGATCAGATGAAGTCCAAAACCACAAAGGTCTTACATATTAAGTAATAAAAATATGAACGACTACTGATCAAAGATAAGAAAGAATACTTGTTTATACAGGTTGGTCCAGTTTGATAGAAAAAGGACCAAAGAGAAAAAACATTAACTCAAAGATTATCTGGCCTTAGGTCCCCAGGACTTATAAATGGAGTCTAGATGGGCTCCTTTAATTCAGCTCAATTAATATTAGGACCTCTCATGCTCTTATTATTTCTTATTCCATTGATTTATCTCCTTAATAATAATCTACCCTTTTGTCTTAATGATCTACCTTTCTTTGCCCTACTTCTGGCCTTTTCAACTTAATCTTCAGTTAGTGTGTTACTTCATTTCTAATATTTCCATGTTCCCTATAGGTTCCATTTTCCAAGGATAATATGATATAATTTTTTTTCAGTTCTAGATATTCAATATTTATTTAAATCCACTTAAATCAACTATTGCAACATTTCTTCCACTTAGGTATATAAGAAGAGTAAATCTTTATTAAAAAGCAGGAAAATCATAACTGCTTCCATCGTGTGCTACTGTACATTCATGCATTTAAAAATGATTGTAACCTCTTTTCATATAATTGGAGGTGATAGATCCCATTTTTGAAAGCTGAAATAAAAACCTATAAGAGACGTCCAAGAAAGGAGGAAATCATTTCACAATTTAATAGAGTTCATTTTAGTCAAATTCAAAGTGAATCTTTCTTAAGTGCTTGAGGACTTTTCCTTTATTTTGCCTGTAAATGAGATCCTCAAATAAGTGAGGATTGTCAACACTGAAGTTAGTAGGAGAGACTATGACAGTCATAATTTCAGAGATCATTTACAAATTGCACGTTTACTACATAAAAGTTACATCCCTAAACACACACACATACACACATACATATTGATGTAACCAGATATTGTGCTGCAATTATGTCATTTTAAAAGTTAATTATATTATCATTTGAAAAAGTTAATAATGATAATAGCAGTTAGAACCTTAGAACATGGGCTAATATAGGATAATAGGCATTGGAATCCAAAGTAAATATCTCAACAATTTGAGTAAGGGAATCTGATAATATAGTCAACCTATCCTAACATCTGGACTAAGTTTTCAACATTTGGGTTAGTGAAATCACTGATCGATCCTGACAGAGTTCTCCCCGCTTTATTTCTAAGCATTTATTGAAACACAGTTAAAATAGAATCCATGTGTATCCAGTTCATCATTGCTACATTTGATAGAACATGGCTTTATATAAGCCACTAAGGGTACGGTCTCATTGTTGCTTTTAGAAAGTGTTCTACTATAACTCTAACTTTTCTCTCTTATTATAAGGCAAAAAGACATTAATACTAGATTTCCATTTTAGAATTGATGTAAAAGATACAGTATCTATCTTCAAATTATTTACTTTCTCTTGTCAAAATAAATGAATCCCTGATGGTATTTTCATATTTTATAAAATGAATATGAGGAATATTTTTTTTGATTGTAAAAGCCACAATCTATTTTAAAGGTTCAGAAAATATTTAAAAGTTTGCTCTAAGAATGGTTGTACTGTCTTCCAGACTTTTCCTTTGCATATATATAAAAATATAATCTCTTTCATCACAAAATAAGATTATTTTATAAAACTTTTTCAGAGCATACATTTTTCCCAATATGTTATCATAGACATAACTCTATGGCAATTACTTTACTTCAATTCTATCATTTTGAAAAGCTATATACTGTCCCATTTATAAATATATCATGATTTACTTAAGCCATTCGCCTTTGATTGACATTTAGATTGTTTTCATCATGTTGAATTTTCATTATATATGTCTCCACTCACTTAATTGATAATTTTATTCATAAATCCCTGAGTGATTGCTGAGTTGGATAATTTAATCATTTCTAAAGGTTTTGATTCAAATTTCTAAAGGTTTTGTTAGATGGTTCTCCAGAATATTTTGTGCCAATTTTTTTTTCTGTTGCTAGTGTGTGCAAATGCCTGTTTGCTCACACTCTCACCAATACTGTTAAGGTCATCAATAAGGCACTACACAATTCTGCTTCTTGATGTTTGTGTGTATGCTATCTAATAGGGGGTTAAGTATTAAAAGATAAGTGTTTGGTTTTTAGATTCTGTACTTTATCTACAACACTGTCACAGATTTATGAGCAGAACATGACATTCATTCAGTACTATAAAGGCTGAAAAAGGAGAGTGCTATTAGAAATTTTTCTAAATACTCTCTTTATGTTTCAACACTTCTATAGAAGCCCATGATAATGGAAGCAAAGTAGTAATTTTGGACTTGACTGAGTAATTGATGGATAGAAGAAATTCATGTGTAGCACCAAACTTGATTGGGGAGTTGGAATTGTCCCCCAAGTTTAAGGTTTCACAATGGCACTTGGCTTGATTATAATGAGAAGATGATTATATTTGTCTGCCTTAGCCAGGTAATCAGTGATAATTCCAAATTCAGAATGCAGTCAAAATGGGATGGCAGATTGTTCCAGCGAGGCATGTGCATGTGCTGGTGTGAGCATGAACACACAATTGTGTGCATATGAGAGAGAGAGACATTCACTCAGATATTTTTATTTGTATTCTTTATGAACACTGTTTCAGCAATTCCCTCAAGCTCTTTCCAATTCAACATTCTTCCCCTCTTCTTTATTATCACTGTTCTCACAGTGTTCTTTTTGTACCCAATACTGCTTTTCCTCCTCTTTGCTTGTAGACTGGCCTTTCTTTTTCATGTTTTTGCAGCTTTCCCTTGTTTACTGGGACACATTATCTGTATCACCTGACTTTGGAGCTCCTGTTTTTAGTTCCCATCGAGGCTGTCCGTTCCTTTCCAGGGCTACCTTTCCTTGTTAAAATTCTTTCCCTTTATGGTGACTGGCTTAATTGTAATGCAAATTCTAATGTAACATACTGCCTCTCATCACTCTCCCATTTCCAGTTGTTTTTGGACATGCTTCAGTCACTTGATGTGAGTTGCATTTACCTTTCATGCCATATTCTCTCCTTTGTGATGGTTTCTTCCTCTTTCAATTTTAATCCCTTGTTATCTTTTGATAGTATTTTCTTCAATGGCACTCTTTTGTCTCTAATGAAATTTTTGTGGGTTTTTTCCTCTTATCATGCTTTCATGTTCAATGTTGGTCACTTTAGTTTGCTTTCACATCAATTTCCATTAAAGGTCTTTTTGATCTGTCTTGATCTATTGTTTCCTGAGATAGTCTCTCTTTTTCTATGATAAAATACATGTGGCATGGACCTCAAAGAAGCATCATTTAGCCGAGAAAAAAAAAAAAACAACTATGTTTCCTTTTATAAATGTGTTTATTAAAGCAGACCCATGTACAACTAAGGACCTGGAATTCATTTGGAGTTTTGAAAACGTCTTGGAATACCTATTATGTCAGAGTGAATGTTAAAAATATAAAATACTCAAAAATAGTGCTGAAAAATAAGATCAAGGTAAAGATGAATTTGAAACCTAGTTAAATGACTCTAGCAATCTTAAGTTAGAGCTCAGAGTGATTTTAAATGTCATTTAGCCAATTTTATCATCTAATGTCTGAAATCTCTACAACATCCCAAACAAATAATCATATAGAGTATGATTAAGGAACAAGGATAACCAAAACCACAGTAGCCAATTAGATTTTCATCTTTTCCTTATATAGAGTGAAAATCTGTCTCTACGTAGATTTGCATTTTGGCCCTATTTCTACTTACTGACATCATACTCATTTTTTCACACACTTTATTTTTAAAGCAGTTTTAAGTTCACAGCAAAATTGAGCAGAAGGTACAGAGATTTCCCATATGCCTTCGGTCCCCACATTTGCATAGCCTTCCACATTATCAACATCTCTCACCATAGTGGTGCATTTATAAAAACTGGCCAACCTATATTGACATATCATTATCACCGAGAGTCCATAGCTAGTCTATATTAGGATTCACTCTTGATGTACATTCTATGGATTTGGACAAATTTATAATGACATATGTCTACCATTATAGTATCATATAGAGTAGTTTCACTGCCCTAAATATCTTCTGTGCTCCACCCTCTCATTTCTCCCTCCCTGCTGACTACTAGCAACCACTGATCTTTTTGCTGCTCCATGGTTTTGCTTTTTCCAAAATGTTATATCGTTGGAACCATATAGTAAGTAGACTTTGCAGTTTGCCTTTTTTTCCACTTAGTAATACACACTGAAGTTTTTCCATGTCTTTTTATGGCTTGAGAGCTAACTCATTTTTAGCACTACATAATATTCTACTATCTAGATATACCACTTTTTATTCATCTATTCACCTATTGAAGGACGTCTTGGTTGCCTCCAAGTTTTGGCAATTTTGAATAAAGCTGCTGCAAATATCCATGCATAGGTTTTTATGTGGACATTAAGTCTTCAACTCCTTCAAGTAAATACCATAGGGCCTGGTTGCTGGATTGTATGATAAGAATACACTAATTTTTGTGTGAGACCACCAAACGGTCTTCCAAAGTGGCTATACCACTTTGCATTTCCACCAGCAATGAGTTGAACTTCCTGTTTCTCCAGAACCTTGCGAGGATTTAGTCTTGTCTGGATAATGATCTTTCCAATAGGCGTATGGTGGTGTCTCATTATTTTTTTAGTTTTCATTTATTTCATGAATTATGATGTAGAGCTTCTTTTCATATGCTTATTTTCCATCTGTATATCTTTTTTCGTGAGGTGTCTGTTAATGTCTTTGGCCCATTTTGTTCCAGCACCATTTATTGAAAAAATATTTTTTCCCATTGTATTGACTTTGTTTCTTCGTCAAAGATCAGTTGACTTTATTCATGTGAGTCTATTTCTAGGCTCTCTATTTTGTTCCACTGATCTAATTGTCTATTCTTTCACCAATACCACATTGTCTTGATTATTGTAGTTTTATAGTAGGTCTTGAAGTTGAGTAGTGACAGCCCTTTAAGTTTCTATTCTTCACTATTGTATAGGTCATTCTGGGTCTTTTGTTATAATATAAATTTTAAAATCCGTTTGTTGATATTTACAAAATAACTTGCTGGCATTTTGATTTTGATTTTATTGAATCTCTATACCAAGTTAAAAAGAACTGACATCTTGACAATATTGTCTTACCATCCATGAACATGGAATATCTCTTGATCTATTTAGTTCTTCTTTGAATTCTTTCATCTGAGTTTTGTTGTTTTTCTCATATAAATCTTGCGCATAGTTTGTTAGATCTATACCTAACTATTTCCTTTTTGGGAATGTTAATGTATATGGTACTGTGTTTTTAATTTCAAATTCCACTTATTTATTGTTAGTATATAGGAAAATGATGGATCTTATATAATGATCTCACATCCTGCAACTTTGTTATAATTGCTTGTTAGTTCTAGGAGTTCTAGGAATTTGTTTTAATCAGTTCTTTCAGATTTTATACATGGATTATCAATGCTTTATCTTCTTCTCCTCAATACACTTCCCAGCCTTTGGTAGCTATCATTCTACTGTCTCTACAAAATCAAATTTTTAAAAAATATTTAGCTCCCAAATATGAATGAGAACATGTGAGATTTGTCTTTCTGTTCTTGGCTTATTTCACTTAACATAATGTTCTCCAGTTCCATCCATGTTGATGCAAATGGCAAGATTTCATTGTTTTTCTTAGGCTATATAATATTCCATTGTGTATATGCAGCATAATTTCTTCATCCACTAATCCACTGATGGACACTTGGACTTATCCCATATCTTGGCTCTTGTGAATAGTGCTGAAATATTCATAAGAGTTCAGATATCTTTTTGATATACTGAATTCCATCTTTTGGATATATACCCAGCAGTGGGTTTGCTGGATCATACGGTAGTTCTATTTTTAGTTTTTTGAGGAACCTCCATATCATCCTCCATAGTGGTTACACTAATTTACATTCCCATCAGCAGTGTATGAGAGTTCCCCTTTTTTCAGGTCCTCCTCAGCATTCACTATTACCTGTCTTTTTGATTTTAATAGAGGTGAGATGATATCTCATTGCAGTTTTGACTTGCATTTCTCTCATGACTAAGATGTTGAGCATTTTTTCATATACCTGTTGGCCATTTGTGTGTACTCTTAGAGAAATGTCTGTTCAGATTCTTTGACCATTTTTTAATTGGATTATTTGATTTTTTTCCTATTGGATTGTTGGAGCTCCTTATACATTCTGGTTATTAATCCCTTGTCAAATGGGTAGTTTGCAAATGTTTTCTCCCATTTTGTGGGTTGTCTCTTCACTTGGTTGATTGTATCCTCTGCTGTGCATAAGTTTTTAGCTTGATGTGATCCCATTTGTACAGTTTTGCTCTGGCTGCCTGTGCTTTAGGGGCTATTACTCAAGAAATCATTACCCAGACCAATGTCCTGAAGTGTTTCCCCAATGTTTTATTTCAGTAGTTTCATAGTTTACTTGCTTCAATATTTGTGGATTCATGTGTTCAATTGACTGTGTTATACTCCTAACTCATGTGAATGTTACTTCTCTTCCATTTTCTCTCTTATATCCTTATTAGAATCTTATTACATATGTTTTACCTTTTCCCATTCTATCATACATGTGCACACGTACACATACACACATATTTTATTTTTCAGTGTTCTAATTCCTTTCAGCTGCAGTTTGGGCAATATTTTTTCAGATTCAATATTTAATTCTTTAATTTGAAAACACAACAAAATGCCAAGAGTGGTATTTAATGGTATCTAGATTGGTGTTTAATACCACTCTACTTTGTAGAATTTTTATAAGGAAGCTATAGTACTTTTACTAGAAAAAACATATAATAAAGTGTCTGGCCCTTAGTTCTGTCTGCAGTTTAATCAAAATCTTCAAGAAAAAAGGCATCTGGTGTTTATGGATGCCCATCCTCCACAGGAATCCAGCAGCAGATCCCTTTGCAAAATTTTGTAAAGGAGATAATAATTACTTAATTTGTTTGCTTTTTGAATTTAGGGCTTAATTTTCTTATTTGAAGGGAATAAATATGCAGCTATGTAATAAAAAGGTTTTTTAAAGTCTCTTAGAAAACATTTTTTTAATGGTAGAAAAAATTATATTTAATCTTTCATTTAATCCTTGCATGGGGTTTATCAATTTCATTAATTACATCAAGTCTATTTTTTTTAATATCTAAAGCCTGCCTGGTGGTTGTTTCCAGATCTCAGTACAGATATTTTTGATTGGCTCTAGAGAAACACTCATTTTCTGGTATCTACTAAATGTTAATTAATTATTTATTTATGGCTCTTGGAAATTTTTCTAACTTCCTTGCAAGCCAAATAATCTTTTTAAAAAAATGATTATTTCAGTAACAAATTTATGGTACTCTTACACTATTGAAGAAGATCCAGTTGAAATATTTATTCTCCCATACCTCTGGAGTAGAAGCCTGTTATTACTCATTATTCTTGTCTTGGATTACTTCTTCCCTTCCTGAGAGGCTTCTCTTGACTCCCATGACTAAAGTTAGTTTCCTAAGTTGAGTTTGCATGAAACTAATTCAGTGGTATTGACAACTGTGGTTTTCCTAATGATAATAGTAGCAAGAATGGATATTATCACAGGGGACAAAAATTGAGAAGTTGAAAATGCCCAATGGCATAGTTTAGCTGAGAGGACTAATTTATTGTTTAGCTGAGAGTATGCCATCATGGGAGCTCCCTGACATTTCAGAAGAATTCTGCAGGAAACTGTAGCTTCTGAAGAAAGAAAAACAGAGGTAGAGAAGCAATAATTTCATGATCTGATGTTATCTGCAGGCTGGTGTATCCTGGAAAACATCAGTAACTTAACCATTTAGGACTAAGGGAGCTTGAGATTCTCTTTAACTTAACTAGTAAATTCAGTAATTCTGAATATAACACAGTATTGCCTCACATTTTACAATTTTAAGTGAATCAATGACCTTATTGCTACTTTTGTTTTCTACTGAAAACAAGCAAGAGACTACAACTCTGCCAGCCAGTATCAGATCATACTGGGTTTTAACAGGCAGTGTGTGAATTATAGACACAATCTTTGCAAGTTATCTTGTAGATTTTAGATTTTTTTTGGTACCAGAACAGACAGAAAAATACATCTCAGTGAGCTAAATTTTTACTTCAACTACTCTCTTATCTCATCTTTATAATGTAGAGGGGGTTTTTTTGTACTGTTTTCTTAGCTTTGTTGTAAATTATTAGTCTCTTCCTATGTTTTATCGTATTTTTTTCAGTTTTTTAAATATAAACTTTGTTTTGCATTGTCCCTGATGTAATTATTTCACATTTGAACAGATTGTTTAACTTGACCTTTCATGTCTTCTATGATCCTTATAATTATAGAAGCATATGTGTGGTTTTCTCAGCCTAAGCAGGTATGTTTCACAGCCTAGAATACCTACTCTCATATAGACACGAGGGGAAGAATGAGTCCATGACAGTGGCACTAGGAATTACATATTGCCAGTGGATTCTGGGTCACTACATTAGGATTTAGCAATGCCCTAGAAGGCCATAACTTGAACAGAGACAATACAGAGAGTGTCTCTAACTTTAATTATGCATAGGAACAAATTACCACAAGATAAGATAAATCATGCGGAAGCCCTGGCAATGCTGACATTAAAACAGACACAAGAAGCCACAGAGAACTTGTTTGTGGAGAAATGACCCAGAAATGCTATCTCCTTATCCAGATAGGTCAAAAATTAGCCTGGGTGAAGAGCTATTCTATTGGGACACTGGTGATATGTATCAGCGGTGACAGCAACTTCAGTAAGTGGTAGTCATTGTTTTCCATAGATTATATCTATACAACCTCAAAGTATTATATAAAAATTCACTGAAAGGATCTGTGGCAAGATTGATGGCACGGGTCAATAGTTGCATAATAAATGCTACTTCTAAAGATATATTAATTATATCTATAATTCATAAAACAACACATTCCAAGTATGTAAATTCATCTACATTTTTAATACCTTATACCTTTTGAAACCTTTAATATAGGAGGTAAATTTAAAAATATCTTTACATTTAGAGTAAGTGTCAGTAGGCTGGTCAATATGGTTTTCATTTATTTTATTTTCCTAATCTTGTATAGAATTGTGGCGGTGAATAACTTTTTAATAATATAAATTAAAAATCAATATTACCTGAAATTTAGGTGAAAAAACCCTATAACTTAAGAATAATTTTAATTTGTATTTTATTTCAAATGTGAAAACCATTGTCCATTTGTGTATTCCTTTACACATGATGGATATAAATGTGTGAGAATAGCATATATATATAGAGAGAAAAGCTGTGAAATCTTTTACTGCCTCTCTGATTAATATTGCAATAAGAATTTTTAAAAGTTACTATACTAATGTAGAAAATGAGGTAAAAGGACATATGAGCTGAAATTAGTTTGATCACATAAAATGATGGAGAACTACTTATTCATAGCTCTGGAATCTGCACTACAAAATCAAGACCTATATAAAAACTCAGTGTATACCTATTCAATGTGAAAATATCACACTGCCCACGTTACTTGACATTTGAAGGAATGACTATGTAAACTTTAGAGGTATTATATCCAGGGACATTCTGGGCTCTTGGGGAACAGAACTGTGTGCCTTAAAGAAGCTTTTCTTCTTACTCTTTTAAAATCTTATAAATAGTGATTTTAGAAGTTTATTAAACTAAATAATATTTTTCTTGTCAATTTTTGTTTGTATCATTCTGAAAATATAATAGAACCGGGGAAACTCAAATTTTATTTCTTTATCATTTATAAATGTCTAACAAAATTAATTGGGATACATTTCCTTTTAGTGGACATGATAAAAAGCAGCAGTGTCAAAAGTCTAGAAATTCACTTCCTTTTATTTCAAAAATGCCAGATTAAAATAGATAATTTCTAGATTTAAAGTGTAAAAATACCCTCAGGTGTCAGTGTCTTCTGTATTTCTAATGGACAAAAGTGTACTTACTAACTGTAACTGTTGATGATGAAGCAGATATTTAACATTCTACCAGGGAAAACCAAAAAATATATATAAACTAAAAAGATTTCACTGATTTTTTTGTAACTGATTTTAAGTCACTTCTGAAGTTGGTGAAACAGAAAGATCTAAGGGCTAGAAGAGTCATCATTAATCTAAAATTAGAATATACCTATTTAGAGGTTTAATCAGTACCACGTATTATGAATCATTGACTACATTTTAAACATCTGCATATCCAATGATGGGTGGGTCTTCATAGTCATTATCTGGAGAATTCAGCTTCCATATTAGATGCTTGCCAAAATTTAGAACATTTTGGTAACAATATTACTTTGCACACATATTGTGTCTTCTGCTATACAGTGCATTTCACTTAACCATCATACTTGTGTCTTATTCAAGCCTGTGGTACAGGGACTTTGAACAGAACAGATCAGGAGAATAGGGCTCAGAAAAAAATAAATTATTTGCCTAAGTCATTAATAATTAATAGTTAAGATATCCTTTGAATCTATGGCTTTCTTATCACCAATGTAGTGAATGTTAAATACACTGATTAATCAATTACACTACCACAAACTTCTGATTTACTTTGGCTCTGCAAATTTAAGGTATATAACAAGAAAAACAAACAAAAGGAAGCAATCCACATTTCTAAATAATAGGGTAAAAGTAAAACCCTGATGTAAAGTCTAAATTTGACAAACACTCAAAGCTGAAATTCTTTGTTGTCTTGTTATCAGCGATATTCACCACCATCCTGATTGACACACATATCCCTTTTCATTTACAATCATGTACTGCATAACGACATTTCAGTCAATAACTGACTACATATACAATGGTGGTCCTATAAGATCATAATAGCGTATTTTTACTCTACCTTTTCTATGTTTATATATGTCTAGCTACAAAAAAACACTTACCATTTTGTTACAGTTGCCTACAGTATTTAGTATAATAACATGCCATACAGGTTTTCAGCCTAGAGGCAATAGGCTGTACCAAACTACATGGTACAGCCTAGGTGTGTAGTAGGCTCTACCATCTAGTTTGTGTAAGTATACTCTGTGATGTTTACACAATGATGAAATGTATTTCTTATAAAGTATCCCCATTGTTAAGGGACACATGAATGTAGTTACTATACTCTAATTGAAAAAAACCTCATTGTATCAAATTTAAAATGGCTTCTGGCTAATTCATTCTTTCTCTGTCTTTCTCTTTCTTATTTTAGCTGCCATGGTATATGTTCATGTGTTCTATATGTATGCTTTCTTCTGACTTTCTTCATCATAGACTTCTTTCCTTATGTACAAGAATAGGGAACACTGCTGAATTCCAATCCTAGTTTTGCTTCCAAGTACATGGCATCAACCAAATCCATTTTTACTTGTCTTCCTTTATGTCTTCTATGAATTGAGGCTACTGATTTGTTGCAAAAACACACTAAGATTAATTACAAAGCACTTAACATTATGTGAAATTTAATATTAATACTTTCAAAACATAACAAAGAAGGATTCGTTCGTAAACATCATTATCTTTATTGGATACATTTCTGTGTTTACTAGAATGCTATAAAGATGCTGGTTCCTGTGAGGACTTTATAAAATATAATTTCTCTGTCAAAAGCAGACAACACTTCCCAGGTGTCATCCAATTATTCAATCATTCACTCCAGTTTTGCTTTGTGTTTTTCTTTGATATCCAATACAATTATTTTGATTGCTAAGCAAATGTTTTTCTAAATGCTTAATGATCTCTATTTAAATTTAACTAAGACGTGCATATAACTGGTATACATCTTTGGCCTTGTTTTGGGATCCAACATAGGAAACGTGAGTAGATGAGTAAATGGCCCTGATTGGGCCAGTTTAAGTTGGTAAGTGGGAAAACAGGTCAGAAAACTGTGACACTTCTCTGAGTCTCTCTATTACTCTTGCTCTCTCTCCTCTCTTTTATTAGAATAAGATATCTGATACAAACGACACTCAATAAGAGTCCTTGTATAGAAACGAAAAATAGAAAGAACCTTAAGGATAATTTAGTCCTTGATTTTACACATGAAATCTCAAACAACTAGCCCAAGTACACATGGATCTTAGACATTAAGAAGTGGGAAGGAAACTAATTTCCCCTAGATTCACATATTTTCCAAAATGCTACATATAATATGCATCTTTTGTTAAAGTAACATACATAATCAAAAGAGGTATCAGACAAACCATTATTAATAGCATTCCATATCTATAACCTGATAAGTATTATGTATACTATGTGTAAACAGCTAAAGTACACCTTCCAAATACATAACATATACAAGAAATATACTATTTTTAATTAAGTAGACTGCTTTTTTAAAAAAACAGTGATGCTAGTTTCATGATAATTTCTTATTCTCCTCACAGATAGAAAATTGGAGTTGGGAGTTCTAGGAGTTAGTAGATAAACAATCTTATTGCTGGTTTAATTGGGGTAGTTAGTGTACACAAGAATCAGAAATAAAACTTGCAGGAGGAAAAAAGATGTAAAGGATAATGAGATACAATATTCATGTGAACAATAAGTGCCCATACCTGATTATTTAAGTTGCAAAGCCATTATTACTTTCCCATTGACAAGATTGGCAATGTGAGATAATTATTTCATACCTACAACTAATTAATAATCCAATATCTAGCACCGCTTATATTATCCTGGATTGAGCTTGATCCCATTATCTGAAGTGAGGTGTCACAAGATCAGAAGAATGGGCTCCACATGTACTCGCCATCAAATTGGTACTGAATGATTAACACTATGGTGCTCAAATGATGGTGTTCACCAGGGTTTTGGGGGTTGAAGGGGTAGACCCACATCTGAGGGATGTGGGGAACATCGTGGAGGGGAGGGGCATGCTTGAATTGTAGTTGGAGATGGGAATTAGGGGTCTCAATAGGGGGAAGGTAATGTTCTAAAACTGATTTGTGTGAATAGCTGTACAACTTAATAAATTTACTAATAATCATTTAATTGTACACTTAAAATGAATTAATGGCATGGTATGTAAATTATACTTCAATAAAGTTGTTTAAAAAATAATCCAGTATCTATCATAAATAAAGATTTTTGGATAATAATTTTTTAAAGAAAACTAATAAAAGGCACAGCTGGTCGAGAATGTAAGACTGTGTTTCCTGTTACCCAATGCTGCTTTGTGAAAGTTATAATTCTCCAAGGTAGGAAAAAATGATAGTAGAATTGAAGAGTATGATTGTTTCTGGAAGTTTGATATGATTCACCAAACAACAAGAACAATAACAAAACATTTTGAGAGCTGAAGTCGTAGATCACTATTAAAATAACATTATCACAAATAAATAACAGATTATGTGGTTGCAAGAAGTCAATGTGGTTACTTATTTTAACCAAAAAAGTGTGCTAAGCCATTTAGAACATTACATGATTGTCAACTAGCCTGTCAGAGTCAAGAGAGTTGCAAAGTTGCTGACTTTTATATTTAGGGGGACATAGCACAATCTAAGTGTTAAGAACAGCATCTATGGCTTACCTATAGCTTCTTTCCATAGGAGCTATTTATATATTTCATTCCACTGATCTTCTGGAAGATTCACCATATAGGCATTTACTTGGATTTTTAACTAGTATGCAGCTAATTTAGAAGTGTTTTCTCTAAATCTTACCTTCTTCTTTGAATCTTCTATTCATCTTATTTCCTATTGATAAAATAGTATTTGTCATCTTCTTAAGAGATATATTGATCAGAATGTAGGCAAAGGTATTACGAAGTTTCCAACATAATTTGGGGAAAAGTATCATATATATACAAATAATTATTATTAAATAATGAATTAAAATACTCATACTACTCTTAATTTATATTTTCTACAGTGTTGATATTATTTACAACTTCAGTTAGACATAATAGCAGAATATGTGTAGAGCCAACAAAAACATAAGTCTTAGCAGTTTTCACAATTGCTTTACTAATATGGAGAGTTTTAACTAGATATCCTGTGGAATTTTAATCAATTCCTGAAACCATTTACATTAAAAATTCTGTTTAATCCTAAAGCCAAGGTAAAAATGCATCTAATATTAGTATCTTTTAACTTATAAATTTCATCTGAGAAATGGTTACAAGGCATTAGAAATATTCTGTTATAGAAGTAAACGGAGATCCTCATTCTGAAGGATACTCTAATATCTAAGGTATAGTTGAGAATTCAGAAAAAAGACAGCATCACTAAACAAAGCAGATGTTCTAAAATCCAATGACTACATTTCATGCAGTATTTCACTTATAGAAAACCACATAGACATTCAATCATAAATTTTATCTTTTTATAAGACTGATTTTCAATGAGTTTGGTGGGCCATTTAGTTGCTTACATTATAAGAAGTTAGTGAGAATTTAAATAAGAAAGGAAGAGGTAGTCACAAAGAGATAATAGAAGAAAGTGATACCCAAAAATCTGGCAGGGAACTTAAAACCAACCAAATAAATATTGTAAATAAATAGAAATGGACAATCAGAGCAAATATACTTTCATGTTAGTTAACACAGGGACCAATTGGCTCCATATCATCTTTGAACAAAAATGAAGCATATCATTTAGAAAGGTAATAGAACTCTTTGTCTATTTAAGTATGCTTTTGTCCAGTTGATGATGAAACTCTGTGCAGAACAAGGGCATTAAAGTTGCATTCTAGAGTTCATGGCAATTATGTAAGACAATATTCCAATCATTAAAATGGCATAACATTTTAACAGTGGTAGGAGCAGCGTCTCTAGAGTCAGGTCTGGTTTTGGGTCCCAATTGTGTCACATTAACAGCAGTGCCAACACATATATTTCCTAAGTTTGCTCAGCCTATGTTCCTTATTCATAAAATGGAGATCGAAAATAATGTACCAAATAGGCTTGCTTTGGTGATCAAATTTTTATATATGGCACTCAGCATTTTGCTTGCCACATCCTAAATATTAGTTCTTTTTCTTATTATATTTTAAAGTTCTATTTTAATCATTTTAAATCAAAGCTATTTTTCTAAATTAATTATAAATATTCAGTTTTTTTTTCTAAAGTGATACATTGCATATAATTGTATTCACTATCATTACTACAGACATTAGTTGTGCTGTGTTTTAGTATAGTGCTATCAAGAGGAACCATTGAGGTATATAGTATTATTTTATGATATATTAAATTACCCAGACTAATAAGAATATTTTAAATTTGTGTATGTATCTGTGTGTATATGGGGGTATTTGGGGGGTGTGTATTTTTTTTTAAAGTCCTTCAGTCTCTTCCCTAGCTGTTAATTATCACCACGTAGTTAATAGTGGATGTGTCTTCAGTAGGTCGTTCACCTTTCTGTTTCTTCTACTTCGCTTCGAGTTAAGAAAACTAAATGTGTTAGTGATAGTCCAGTTTGTCTTTGTGTGTGTGTGTGTGTGTGTGTGTGTGTGTGTGTGTGTTGAAGAACGGGGCAAGAAATGAGTCAGTACATACATTTTTCTTATTTGTTTGTTTGTTTGTTTGTTTGAACTTGTGATGTGTATTTTGGCTATAGAGACATTTTTACTTTCTATTTGGGTTTCTGTGCTCTGTTCCTGATATAGTAACTTGATGGATTGGTTATTTCTATGTAGGTGAGGATTTAGCATAAATATAATTTAAAGAGGGATATAATGCTAGCCTTTTGTTGATTCTATTCAAATCTAGTTGAATTTATTGATTCAATTGTGGGAAAAAAACAAGCTAATTTATTTGATTTAATTGACAGTATTCATTAAAATATCTGAGTTGGCAGATGCGGATATTTTTCAGAATATTTCTTCTTTACTGACAGATTTTTGCCCATTCCATCCAAGTGAAAAACAATTCTAGCATTGTAACATAAGATTTTCCTAGGATGATCTTCAAACAAAACAAAATACTGTTTTGCCTTGGTTTTGTGATCAAGAAGTAAATTCCGTTTCTTTTACAGATGCTTTCTTTCACCAGTTTGCTTTCTCCGTGTCTTTATAAGTCATATTGCCACCTACTGGCAGCCTCCAATATAGCAGCCATGTTTTGTGTCTCCAAACTGCTATAGATAAGCCTCTTTTTAAAACAGAAACTTGGTGATTGCTGCTGTTGAAATTATACTCTAATTCTTTCTCTAAATATATATGATACGGTGATAGGTATTATCACTTTCCCGCTTTTTAAAAAATTAGTAAAATGAAGCCTGCAAATATTTGTAATTCCATTTTAGGATTATTGAATCGCTTTTATTTTACATCTTTCTGCCATGCACCTTTGTAATGTTATATCACAAAAGAACCTTGTTTCTTGATATAAAGTTTCTTTCCTTCTGTGTGTTTGATGAAATGAAAATTATATGAAATAATAACTAAATTACTGTGACCTGTCAAATTTATTAATAGATACAGAATATTAGAATGTGTCCTGAATTTGATTTAAAATAATTGGTTTTAATTCATAATTCAGAAGTATCTGATTCGAGTGCAGTAAAAAACAAACAAACAAATGCAAAGGGAACTCTCAGATTGAAGAAAAGCACTTACCTCCAAAATAATGAGTTGTGGTGTCTACTCTTTGAAGTCATAAAATAAGTCCTTGGCCTACTTTTAACATAATGGCTGTAAGACCTAGATCATTCTGTGGATATCTAAATTCAATTGAGTTGTAAGAGGAGCTTGAAGTAAATTTACATCTTTTAGTTGGAGCACAAATACATTTACTGGCAACCTTTAATTATTATGGACTATGAAGCATCATTTATGTCCAAAGTATCTTATTAAGTATAATTAATGGGTTTAAAAGTTCCTTCCCCTTTCCTAAAGAGCTCAACTTAGAGTAAGTGAAATTAGATTATAAAATTGCACTTAGGAAATCAATGAATACGTTGGAGGTGACTTTAGCCTTCTCCTTTCAGTGTTATTCAGAATTAAGTAAATAATAACATAATGAATATAAACATCCGGCTTCCACCTTCATGTTTTAAGAGAGACCACTTTTGTAATAAAATTTTAAATGCATTTTTCTCATTCTTTGCCTACACACTAATTCATTGGCTGCTTTATTATATTGTTTATATTACTCTAAAAGTACTTTTAGCACTAAGATATTTTAAACGCTCCCTTTTCTATTTTCTAGTTCTTGCTCTTTTTTCACAATATATCTTATTGTTTATTTTTGCTCCTTTCATTTTCAAAGCAAGACAACTTTCCCAGAAATATAAAACCTCCTTTAAGCAAGAAAAAATATGTTTTGGTTTTTTATAAAATATACTGAATATGTAATGAAGTATATCAAGTGAATAGATGTATTTAAATATTTAAATTCTTTTCCTCAAGCAATTGTTTTTCTTATCCTACTTTCCCTCAAAATTTTAAAAAATATATACAATTTTGCCATGTGAATAAGGTGCCTGTTCAATTATATCAGAGCAAAACATATTGAGGGTGAACAGTAGCGGTGTGTGTAATTTATTGTTAATGATCAAACACTGTTATTGAATATAATTCCATTTTAGGGATTTGATGATATTGCGTTAAATTATTTTACTTCTTTTATGGCTGAAATTGCCACAGTCTTGGAGTTCAAGAGTCACTGAAGAAAACTATGAACCTTCCTCTTTAAAATAATGCACATAAAAATTTCATGGCCCCCTTCAAATCCAACCAATTTTGCTTAGGTAAACATTATATATTTTAGGGTAGAAAGGTGCCTTAAATAAATGGAAGATAACAAAATATTCTATTTCAAAATGATGCATAAGTCATTCACTTGAGAAATTATGCTGTCAACAATAAAAACATTATTATAATAAATAAAAAACCCAGTTTTATAGTAAATTTTTCACATAAGGTGTATACCCACTTTGTAAAGTAAATGATTACAATGATATCTATGTGTATTCAGCCTTTCAAACAACTCTCTATAAACGTAAGGACTAGGCAGGTGCAATTGAACCAGGACAGATATTGACTCATGGAATTATCCAGGGGACTGGTCAAATCTTATATATCATCCAATGATTCATGTACATGTTCCAAGTACTTTTCTTTTTGAAGAATTTAAATGTGGCTTATATAGATTTGACAAGTTAATGAAAAACTTCCCATTTATACTCCCGTGCTAGTTGTTGAATTTCACTATTCTGTTATTTTGCTGTATTGTGGAAGGCATTTAATAATACTAACAAAACAGCAAATAATCTTTAAAACACATTTATTCATTCTGTGCAAGTGAAAGGCACAAACTTTAAAAATTTATCATGAGAAGATGATTATTTAAAGACTGTGTGCATAAATTGGAAGGATATACAGAGATATGAGAGAACATAAAACTCCTCCTCACGTTACCTATTGTATGAAATGCAACTAAAGGCATTCTTTAAGACACATTCTAATTATCTCATTTAATAGCAAAGTTTTTGATGACTTGAAGATGAAAAAAATAATTTTCTTAAATAACCTAGGCACAGTATAAAATAATGAGGTAAAAAGACCCATTAGCTTGATGCAAACACCATACCTTTTTCACTAAAGAACTTTTGCTGGGCATTTCCAGGACAGGTGTCCTGTGATCTTCAGGGGCCAAATTCTTTCCTAAGTGATCACATGTGCTTATCTATTCTTCAAATTTATTGAGTGTTGCTCCTGCATTTGAGAAAGTTACATCTGTCCCCTGCAACACGTAACAGATTTCTCTATTTTCTCTGTAATGAAATGATTTTGTTGTCTGAAAGTAATTGAAAATATGTAAATGTTCTCTAAGAAAAGCTTTGGTTTTTAGTTTACTCAATCTATAGACTTTGACTGAGTTTGTTAGTCACTTTTTGATTCTTGAAACAATTTTCCTTCTCCTATTTAGCTACCAGACTCCACATCAGGCTAGTGTCCCACCTACTTCTTTGACTACTCATTCTTTTCTGTCTCCTCCTTCTTCACTCTCCATTTTTCATATTTGGAGTCCTCTGGAATTTTAAACTTCATCTCTTCATCCCTACTATTCTCTAGATGACTTCATTAGCTCTCATGGCTGTGAATATCTTATATTTACCAATAATCTCTCAAAGTTTTATCTTTAGCTTGAAACCAATTCCCTGGACTCTAAACTCTATTTTCTAATTGGTAGTCACAAACATTTCCACTTAAATGTCCCAAAGGTTTCTCAAATTTTAATATGACCAAAACTAAGCTCTTAATTTTTCCTTTTAAATTTATCTTCTTCCACTAATCCCCATTTCATGAAAGGACATCACCAGTCACCTACTTGCTCAGGAGAAATATATTTAAAAAGGCTTTGACTTCTATCTTCATACCCAATGAGACCAGTTGATTAAGTACGCTCTAACTGAAATATATATACCAAGTCCAGCCACTGCTACTACCTTGTTTGAAGCCATCTCCTCCTTGCCAATATATTCGCCACTCACTATCCATAACAATTTTTCCAAAACACAGGTCAGATCGTCTTACTCCCCTGCTCACAACCTTCCAATGGCCTATTCTGATAATAAACAGAAAATCTGAAGTCCCTGCCACAGCCTGCGTGGCCCTACATGAAATGGTCCTTGTTTATCTCTCCAATTTTATCTCCTCCTACTTTCCTTCCCACCTTCTCAAACAACACCTGCCTTTTGCTATTTCTTGTATACAGATCAAAAATATTTCTGGCTTAAGGCCCTTGTATTTGCTGCTTTATTTCTCCACAAATATTTGAATGACTTTCTTTCTCACATTTTCCAAGTCTGTGCTCGGTTATTACCACTACAGGATCACTCTTTTACCACCATATAGACAGTAGCACCCTATTTACTCTCTATGTTCCATTGTATCTTTATCATTATTAACACTATTACATTGCATGCTGTTTGCGTACTTTCATCTTCCTAAATATGACTGTGTCAAAGCCTTTACCCTTATTTAAACATGTGTCTGGCATACAGTAGATCCTCAACACATATTAATTGAATGAAAATCACTGGGTAAATGAATCCTAAGGACAAATGCATTTCCACGTAGAGGTATACTAAACAGTATGTAGCTCTGAACACACATAACCAATGCACCATGTAGCTAGCCACATATAACTTTAACAATTATAGCATTTCTCTATAGTTTTGGTAGTGAGGGTCCCATCATTTTATCATTCAGGGAAATTTTATGTGAATAAACAAACAACATTAGTCTTCCACTTTTCTCAGCCATCACCATTATTATATGACATAACTGTCTAAACATCCTGTTTTCCTTGTTCTGACACTGAGAAATTTAAAATCATGATAATATGATGACTAATCAATCTTAACTTTTTCCCTAATTTTAAAATTATTTTTAGAAAGGCTTAATTGTGAATAAAAGTTTCTGATAAATTTTTACTACTGACTATTCATAAGATGATTTTTTTTAATATCTTCCATCTATGTGTTAATTTCCTAGGGCTGCCATAACAAAATACCACAGACTGGGAGGCTTCAATAACACTTATTTTCTCACAGTTCTGGAGGCTAGAAGTTCACGATCAGGGCGTCAGCAGGTTGGGTTTTTTCTGAGTCTATTTTCAGCTTACAAATGGCTGCTTTCTCACTGTGTGAATAATGTGTATGCATAAATAGATAATTTTAGTTTACTCTTTCAATGCTTTTAGGTTTATTTCTTCTCCTCATTTTCTTTTATAATCTTCAATATGTAACATTTGAAAAATCTTTTTTGCTGATATATATATATCCCATATACATTAATATTAAAACAAACAGGATAGAGAAGACACAAATATCTGCATTTTTCAGATTAAAAAATAAAACTGAAGTTCATAAAGGTAAAGTAAATTGGTCAAAATTGCATAGCCAATAAATTCCAAAATCTAGGTTGTTACAGGATCTGCCCTATATTTAAGGCTGTATTTTAATCCAAATTATCTCCTTGTTTTCTAGAGCTTAAAGTTTATTATTGTTGAGTATTAGTGGTAGACAGAATTTTGGCCCTCTGATCTTTGCCCCCCTGGTGCTACACCTGTGACTATATTACATGGCAAAAATGACCTTGCAGAGGTATTTAAGGTTAATAATCAATTGACTTTAAGATACAGAGATTAGCCTGGACTATCCACATGGGCCCAATGTAATGATAGAAGTTCTTAAAATCAAAGCATTCTCCTTGCTAAGGATAGAAGTGATAGTCAGAGAGATTTGAGAATGAGAAGGGCTCAACATAGAGGAAGACATGTAGAAAGAACGTGGACAGTCTGGAGGAGCTGAGGGTGGCTCCCAGCCACCATCAAGCAAGAAATGAGGACCTTAGTCCTCCTATTACAAGGCACTGGATTCTACCAACAACCTTGTTCAGCCTGAAAGTGGATTCTTCAGTATATCCTACAGAAAAGAGCCTAGTCAGCTGGTACTGTGATTTCTAGCGTGTTAGAATCTGAGAAGAGAACCAAGTTAAACCATGCCAGAATTCTGACTGATATGACTTTGAGCTAATAAATTTGTTTTTCAGTAATTCGTGACCTTTTGTTACAGCAGCAATAAAAAACTAACAGAGTACTTGAATTCCACGTCCAGGGTAATTAATAATATTTAAGTAAACTCAAATTTCTTCTGTTTCTAATTTCCAAATGGTCAAAGAGAGAATTATCACTCTTTTTATATGAATAACACTTCATCCTGATTGGTAGGAGTTCATAAAATATGTTTATTTTTTGATTAATTCATCTATTAATTCATTGATCTGTCCACTTAATTATTCATTCAACAAAAATTTATTAATTTTTAGGACACATAAAGACTACATTAAATCTGGCAACATGACAGGAGTTAGGAAATGATTGATTCCTTTCCATATACACTGATATTCTAGTGGGGGATACAGAACTTAAATGAATATTTAACATAATGTGGTAGAGGCTTATAATATGGCCCCCAATAAGTCATACCTCCTTGTGCCCACACTCCTGACCAATGTGATGTTTCTTCTCCTTTCAACAAAAAGTAGAGTCTCTTCCCCCTCTTGAATCTGGGCTGGCCTTATAACTTGCTTTGACTGATAGAATGAGACAGAAATTTATTGTGTGAATTCTGAATTCTAGGTCTTAAATGTGTTACAGTTTCTTTCCTTCCCAGTCCTAATCCTGTCCTGAGACTGCCCTCATGTAAGAAAGCCTGTCTATCATACTGGAGAATGAGAGGCCATCAGTCACCACCAACTTCCAGACAGGCGAATAAAGCCATTTTCACCCTTCCAGTTCAGTGAACCCAGGAGAGACCAGCAGATGAAATAACTGGCCAGCTCACAGAATGTGAGCAATATCATATTTTGTTGTTGTTTCTTTGTTTGTGTGAAGCTGTTGGATCTGGGATGGGTTGATACACAGCAATGTGTAAGTGATACAATCAATTAGATAATTAAAACTGGGTTATTTGCTACAAAGGAGAAATATTAAGATTTTATTCAAGGTGATCTTAGAGATAATGAAGTGAAGCTCTGAAGGATAAGGATTTGCGAGGTGAGGGGCATGTATGTTGGAGTTGAGGGTGGGAAGTGAAAAGGCAGTATATCATTCAAAGCAGAGTAAATAGCATGATCTAGGGCGGAAGGTCCCAAATTGAGAAACTAAAAGACGTGAAAGACGATGGGGGTGGAGAGCCAAGGAGGACAGGGTGAGAAATAAATCAATGAAGATCTTATCCCACCAATGTTTGCTAAGTTGTGATACAAGTTTTATTCAATATAGTGAGAGAAATATAGGTTAAACAACAGGGTCACTTCGCTAAAGAAGAGTTTTATAGGAGCACAGTTGAAGGAAGAAGGATAGATGTTTTGACATAATAAATACAAAACTGAGTAAAATAAGTAATTTATCATAATTTCTAAGGGCTTTAGTAGTATAGAAAGCAAAAGCAATTTATCAAATTGCTATGAGATTGTCCTGGATGAAGCCTTTAACCTAAGACTCCAGGGACTAGCCACTGAGTCAACTACTCCCATTGTAGATATAGCCCCAGTTCTGCATAAAGAAGAAAAGATTGTCACTATTTATAAGGTATTTTCCCCTCTAACTGAAAATTTGTTAACCAGGAAAAAGCAACCTAGGTTTACAGAAGTACTTTTAGAGTGACACAGTTCTAAGAATATGAGTGATTGCTCGGTTCAGCCCTTTCATTTTGTAGGTAAAGGAGCATCTTTCAAAAGGGTAGACTGATCAGCATAGGGTTCCCCTGCTAGATAATGATGGTACTCAGAGTGGAATCCAAGTCACTTGAATTCTAGTTCTGTGCTTTTACTAAGACTTGCATCTGTTGATTATGTAGCTGACTCAAACTTGAGGAGTACTTCACCAGGTACTTCTCACTAATGTTTAAAAGCAGACTTGTTTCATTAGGCTTGCATCTGAGGATGTTATTAAGACGTAAGGCACTCTTATGCCCAATTTTTAGTACACTTGATGGGATGGTTAACGATGAACTTCATCCTGTGCACATATGCGTCTATTTCCTTTAAGATCTCCTAATCAGCCTGATACAGGGGGAATTTGGAAATCTCACTATTTTCAGGTGATGTGACTTTAGCTTCCGAAGGCTCCTTTGGCCAATGTTGGATGTAATGAGACACCTTTCATAGGTGCTTTAAATATGTCACCAAAACTTATTCACTGGAAGAAAATAAAGACACAAATATTTTCACGGCCTAATTTTTTTCTCAGTGTCCTATGGAGTATTTTCTATTTAGGTTCTAATAAATGGGAGATGTAGCTGGACAACATCACATAGGAAAAAGAACCCTGACTACCACTGCAGGCATTTGGACATTTTCCTGGGCTATTTTTCAATGGCAGACCTGGCCAGGACAATGTTGACAATGTTACATTTCAACTATACACACACACACACACACACACACACACACACACAAAACTGTGTTAGCATCAGAATCATATTCTGATTTGTTGCTCAAAATGTGGGCATTTATTGTCCTTTTCAATTCCTGAATTTAAAAGAGCTTTTACTTCTTAAAGGGATTATTCGAAGGAGAAAGCTTTTTTTGTCTATTTCAGACAAGGCTGTTAATTTTTTTCAGATTCCGTTCATGCAAAACTTAATGCATGGAAGGATAAAGGAATCAAGATAAGGGAAAATGTCAGCAGAAAATTATCTATTTCTCCATACACTTGCACTTGCTGACTGCCAATAAGGATCCGTATTATACCTTTCTTGGTCTAACTCGTTATGCCTAACATTCCAATGCAACAGAAATGGGATGAAGGATAGCTTAGCTTGATGCCTTCTCAAAATTACAAAGTCCTGAATGTCATTCCATTCTGATAGATATATGTAGACAATGCCTTGCTTTCAGTGAAATTGATGCATACAGCCCTGAATGCAAAAATGTATACTGAACAACGAGGAAAGAAATGTGATATTTCACATTTGAAGCTTTCACATGACTTCTGTGCTTTGTGTAACTTCTGAATTCATTATCAAACATATCCTTCCAAAATCAACCCAAATAACTGCCACGGGATAATTTAGGGCAGGGAGAAAAAAAGTGTGAAAACACTCTTGTTTAGAGTTTAAACAATACCTCATTTTCAAATAAAATGTCTACAGTAAATTGCAGATTGAGGAAGAAAATGATTATATTCTGTGATTGAGCTTCTTAAGCCACAGTGCTTTTTTGATAAGATGGGGCATCCACATAAAATGTAAATAAATACTCAAGGTGTATGTAATCATACAATCTTCTATTTTGGGATGTTTTATATATGCTTGTGTGTGTGTGTATGTGTGCACCTATGTGTGTGTGTATTTCAGAAGGCATCGTTTTAATTTCCTCTATAACTTCTCTTATCAACCTATCTGGATCCAATGGTACTAACATTTTGCTCACCTTTCAACTACTTTTGTGTTTCTCCCTGGTTTGAAACAACATAAATTTGGCTTCCTCATCAACAAGCTCATTTAGCTGCAGCTTGATTGCAAGCAATTTGCCCTAAGTAGCTCCATCTTTTAATTGTCTGTGCCTTTTTCCAAACTATAAACTGTAACTTCAGGCAGGCCATTTTTGTCTTATTATTTTCTCCTTAGAAAAGCATATCTAATAATTCCCATATCCTGTGGCTTTAGGCATCCCTCACCACATGAACAGAAGGAATTAGAATTTTCATGCAGCTTTAATTGATTTAAAAAAATAAATCCACAAAATTTTGGTATCTGGAAAGAGATAAATCAAATATGATCCACAAAAGTTAATGTTGTGCCTTTTGTTATTTTAAGGAGAGAGATAAGAAGGAAAACAGAACATCAATTTCTGTGGCTACTAATGACAATAGTAAGAAAGTTCTCATTGATATCAAAAAGGTTGTAAAAGGGTGGAGTTTTTTTTTTTTTTTTTCAATTGCAGTTTGGATACTCCTCAAATTCTTGTTTTAGTTTGGGGCTAAAGAAAGATATTTTGGTCTTTTTGAACTAACATCATTTTCTCTATTAAAGCTTAAAACATGACATCATTATATCTAGATCTGCTCAAGTCTATGTATAAAACACTCTTTTGAGAAAAATCTCATAGAAACTCTGTGAGATACTCTTTCCAAATTCTTTACTCCTTGCAACTAATCTCTTTGCCCTAATGTGTACCATAAATGTGTTAGATTAGCAATATATTCACGGATAATCCATTCTAAACAAGCAAACTATGTATCTTTCTGATCTATGCTTTGTTTAATTATTCCAAAGCTAACTGTTATAACAAATTGTATCCTTTATATCTTCCCCAAAATATAAATTCTAATTAGTGCATTTTCTCTTCCTTGAAATTTTTGGTAAGTAACAAATTCTTTCTTCATCTCTTTTTCCTCTTGAAACAAGTGGACATTTTTCCTTCATCCTTACTTTAGAGACCATAGATGAATATTTCAAATGTTTGAATTATGCAGTTTTGAAAAAAACGCAGAAAAAGAAATAAACAGAAGACTTGTCATTAGTGTGAATTTGATTCTAGAAGATTAACGAGTCAGGGATTAGCACATGAACATTTTATTACCAATCTAAATTTAGGTAATCACTAGCCATCAAATTAATCATTCCTGCCATATTCTTTATAAAAGGGCAAATGTGAACAGAAAGAAATATTGCAGGGAAAAGAAAAAGGTTTTGCTTGTGTTAGGAGGTACAGTTGACCAAATCAGAGCAATTTGTTTTAAATATGTGTCAGTAAAGATCATCTAAGTCAGAGTAAACCAGTTTGCCTTAACTCTTTTGGTCCTGATAAGTGGGCAAAAGACCTTGAAAGTTTCATTTTTCTAAGAAATGTTAGGAACCCTTAACTTGATAATCTCTGAATCTCTAAATAATATCATTTGGTACATCAGTGTTTTGCTACTTACTTGTCTTTTTGTATTTTTGTTTTTAAATGTGCAATCGCTCTCCCAGTTATTGAAGTAATTACTGATTTCAAAACTATTTTGATGCAGATTTGAGTTCTGAGATATTATCCTTTTATGTAAGCCAGGTCTTTTCCTCTGAACATATTGTTAGTCTACCTTCAATAAACTTATAACTTGTTTTCTTTGTTAATTTGAGCATTATAAATGCAAAGTCCTATAGCAGGGAAAGGGAACACCAGACAGATTCCATATGGTATGCTCAGGGTCATGTTAGTATGGTGAGTGACAGTTGTAAATCTGATATAGAACTCACCTATGCAGAGACATTAGATAAAAAATTGACAGTGCTTCCTCACGGTGATAGGAATATGTAGTTTTGTCTCAGGAAATGTTGGCCTTTGAAAACCCAGATGCTAAAAATAAATATTTTGCCCTAACATTTAAGTACATGTTTCACAGAATATAATGGAAAAAAAAATAATTCTACCAATTTTAGATACAAACATCATCTGCTGGAAAAGAACACTAGAATCTTAAGTTATTCATTATTTTGTCATTCACCAAAGACTTACTGAGAACCCACTGTGTGCAAAGCCCAAGAGATACAGAGCTGAACACAGTGGGAAGGGTCTAAAGCTTCATGCAGCAAATATTAACATTTTAGTGGGGAAAAATTAAATCAACTACTGATTGATTGTGTAATGGTAGCTTTGTGTGGATGCTTATAAGTGGATCTCTTTAGGAATTTTAGTTAGGGCCAGTCTCCTTAAAAGGACAGCATTTAAGTTGTGATTTGAGGTGTAAAGATGAGCCAGACAAAGATTTCTTTAGACAAAGATAAAAAACATACATGGTGCAGTTTAATTCTTCTCTACCATTTATGGAATCACAGGAGACACTGTCTAGTACCACTACAGTTTGTCTTCACTTTATAATCCCTTTCATTTTACTCCAAGTTGACTTAGCTTTTTAATTTTTTTCCCCATTATTCACCTCTCTTATTTCTTCCTTGCTGTTTGCATGCCTTTTCTATTCAAAATCAAACATTAGTGAAATTTGAGAATAATTATAATATTTGGTTTTCACATCTCCAAATCAGTATATATTAAAACACTTCGCTTTTTTATTCTTAATGCCCACAAACTATAAATGTCAGCTCAAAGCAACTAGAGATTAAATCTACTGCTTCCTTTGTGGCTCTCATTATCTGCATACAGGGGTGCACAGATGTCACAAAACAAAAACCACAAAACCTTATGTTCAGTGAGTAAATGTGTAAATGAGCAAACAAACAGATTTACTAGACTCTATACTCAAGAAATCATGCACCTAATTTGCTACCAATGCACAAAAAGCTTTTGTGTTGAGTCACTGCCACTTAATAAATACAAACTATTTTAAATAAATAATTTTGTGTTTAGAACAGAAATTAGCATCTGATCCCAAATTTTCACTTTTACCCATGTAGATCATCTTTCAAATCTACTGGACAGGTTGAAATGCTTGTGAAATCAATTCCTGGGAGTGCTGAAGCATTTTACTTGTAAGTCTCACAACACAGTTATTTTTGGATAAGCATCAGAAGTTTGGGAATGTTGTCTGACTATTCAAACAACTTAGATAATAGGTGGTGAACATTGCAGATCTTGTTTCTTATCAACTTTGCCGCAAATTAAAATACCAAGAATGTAATAATATTTTCCTCTGAGTCATGTATTTTTCCATTAGTTTAAGAGTCTTTTTCATTTTATTTTTATTTTTTTTATTCTGCAGCTCAAGGTACCGAGGAAAAAAATTCTTTGAATCTGCACTTGATTATTAGTCTCACTTACTCTGTGCAACAGCGAGGATCCTGTTTTCTTGAAAATATTTGAGACAGCGTCATGGTGAGCTATAAAGTTATTAATGTTGCTGGATATTTGCTTTGACAGCTGCTCTGTACTCTCTTTAGTCATCTTCATCATGCTCTGTAGCTCTTTTTTCCCTCCATTTCACTTTTGCCTGTGCTGCTTAGAGAGGATGATGTACGCAGAAAACCTGATAGGTCCCCCTTTTCTCACATGCCCCCTGATTTTACTATTCTACAAGTTTATCATCATTCCTTCATTCAGACATTTATTTATTCAACAAGTATCTATTCAATTTCTATCACATGCAAGGTTGTGGATGAGGGACTGGGGACATTATAGATATTAACAAAACATAATTTATGCTTTTAACAAGTTTATCTAGTAGGCTGGCTAAGACAGGCTCATGACAGGGTAGTTGCCTGTGGCAGGCCTCATAACACAGAGACTAATAAGAGTACGGTTTTAGAGTCAAACAGATACAGATCTGGATCTTGATTTGATTACTTACTGACACTGTCTGAGCTACTAAGCTATTAATACCCACTCTCAGCTATCCTCAAACTTATGTTTTCTTCTCTGTAAAGTGGGAATAATATTGCATCTTTTTTATGAGGATTAAATAAATGTAAGTCCTAAGTCACTGTGACACTTTTGCAAATGACAATGGCAATTATGGTTAAAGGAGTGTTAGTGAATGTGGTAATAATAATGATGATTATAATAAAATTAATTGTAATAATAAAATAAGGCACATCTAAATGGAGATTTAGAAACCAGAGAAAAAGAAACTACCAATATCAGAGAAAACCTGCCTTGAGACCATTGGCATGAGCCCTTGAAGTTGAATAATTTGGATATCAATATGCTGACACGGCTGCATAGAGCATGCATGAGGGGAAGTACTGGTTCTGCTCAAGATAATGTGGACAGTCCCTTCTGCCAGAATAGCCTGGTGGGCATAGGAGATCTTGGGAGGTAATGCTGGTATGTAGCTAATTGGAGATATTGGAAAGAAGTTATATTTACCTTCATTGAATAACCTCAAAATAAATGCCCTAATCGGGAACATGACATACATTGCCTCATTTAATCCTTACGTCAGCCCTGTAAGATAAGTCACCATTTCATGGATGAGACAACTGAGACACAGAAATGTTAAGCCACTTGTTCAATTGCCCAGCTAGGAATGAGTGGAGCAAGACTGTGAACACAGACTAGCTGCCAACAGACCATAGGCTTTATGAGGAGAAGGGTCACTTTAGTTTAGCTCACATTATATTCTAGTACACAAGGTAGTCCCCGGTACCTACTAGGTTATCGAATGAATTTCTCCACATTCATGTTTGTTCAACCATCCATGCTGAGTCTTGGTAGGGATTAAACTTTAATGACAAATTAAAGACTCAGTGCTTTGTATGTTACACAGTAAAGTCTTCTAGTAGGGAGTTAAAAACCTAACCGTGTTGTTCATATGTATTTGAAAGGAGAGAGACTGGCTGGAAAAAGCAATATAGAAGATTTCTCTATGTCTGTAGAAGACAGAAAACGAAGCTTCAGAGTAGACAGGTAGTAATGGAGATGAATAGAATTGACCAGATGGGAGGATGTAGGAGGATGATGTTTCTTTTTATTTCAATGATGGAGAGCATAACGGTATTATAAAAATAACATGTGCTTTTTAAAAACAACAGTAATAAAGAATACACTGGAGGAAAAGGGAATAGTTACCGTGGGGCTGAAAGTAAAGCATTTTGGATTTTAACATGTTGACTTTTGACTTATGTAGTTATGTAAAAATAACTACATATTCAGGAATAAGTTGGAAATGGGATATTAGAGCTCAGGAGCATGGTGAGGCTGTAGATGTAAATTTGAATGTTTCCAGTATAGAGGAGATATTTGTAAAATGGAAATAATACAATTACTAATGGCATTGGCTTCTTTACTGTACAGGTTAATTATTTGTTTCTTTAGGTTAAGCCGTATCTCAAAAGAGTTAAAATTACAAGAAAGTCTTGGCTGAACTTTATTCCTTGGTTAAAAACAAGATGTAATATATGTTTGTGAAATGCAAAATCATTTCATTTACTCATAAGCACTAGAAATTGAGGACAAACCTCTTACTTAAACACATAACTAACTCCAGGAATAATAGTTTAAACTAGCTAGTAAGTGAACTTTTAAATTGTTCTTTCCTGCTATGAATTTTGGTTTGTGTTCATTCTTAAGATTTCACATACAAACAAAGGTGGGAATGTTGAATATATATCGATTTTGCCATTATGAAAAGGATGCTAGACTGTAAGTATAATGAATCAAAGGACAAGGGTTCACTCTCTGTGTCATTTCCAAAATTTTCTCTTCCTAAGAATATGCAGATCTTTAAAGGAAAACTCCTTCTAGCCAGCTCCAGGCTTTGCTCTTTGACATTGTTACTGGTAAAGGGAATAAACATCTCAACTGAGATGCAGCATTTCGCCTCTTACGGAACAGATGTGTTGCTGTTTGCATAGCTTCCAGGGGTTCTGCCAACTAGTGGGCCTTATTATGGAAAATAACACTGGAAGCTCTTTAAAACACTGTTGCTGGGGGTCCGTGGGGCTTACAGCTACTGCACCATGTACAACAGGATTTTACTGTGTATAGTTATATTTTAGGAACCATAATTACCCCTGGAAACTTAATAGAATCTATTAAACTGAACCATGTTCAAACTGAATTAAGGGAGAGCTTTAGATCTAATTGAGATTTCTAGAGATAATTTTCAGGTATTGAAATGAATAATTACAAACTAAATATATCATTGCACTCTTCATTACGATAGTGGCATATACCTAAAGAAAATTTTATGATATTATGTATTTCAAAAAGGTTATGAAGAAACATTATTATATTTTTCAAAGAAAATTAATGTGGAAGGATAATATTTTTAGTGATTATAACCCCAATTCCCACATTTTATTATCATTAAACATTTATTTAGGAATTATGGAGTTTTTATAATTTTTTTCTTGTTTCCAGTAAATTATCTAATAAGTCTAATATCTTATATAACATTCATGGGGACTGTTTAGAAGACACAACTCACAACTACTCACAGGAAATCAGAGATTACCAAAACTGAGCCAACCTCTTTAACATAATGCCTCTGGCAAATAACTCCAAAGCACAAACACAGGCTAATCCTGAACATGTGGCAACAGGTTCTGCCTAGTGGCCCAACATGTGTGAGACTTTGCAATTCTCATTGATAACATTGTGCATTATCTTGCCTGCTATTTTCCTAATTTATTTTCATTGTGCTACTTAGTAGCTAATTAACCTGAATAAAAGGTAAGATGTCCATGTTTTATTTTAACTTTGACAAGCTGATGGTCAAGGCCAGTCACCTATTTCACAGCGTGGAGGGAGGACAGGACAAACTTGGATTCTGCACATTGTCCAGACTTGCTTATTCTCCTTTAGAGATGTCTCATCATTTGGGCAGAATGGTGGCTCTGCCCCAGTGCTTCCTTCATTTTCCAACCTCTTTGAAAGCAATGCTCTATGTGCTCATTAGGGATGCACATTAAAAGGCTGTTCAATGATCAATAGTTACATGGCTATAAAGGGTAGTTAGGAACATAGGAACATTCCTTGTTTTATTATTTTGTGCCTCCAACACATTCTCCCAAATTAACTAAATTTATGATCTAGATTTATCTATTTACAAAAACGTATGGGGAAACAGTTTTTCACTCTTAATAGACAATTTGTTAGTACTGCTAAGTTAGGTCCACTTCTACTAATGTGGGCCAAGAAAATGACAACAATCTTCTGCCCTTAAAATTACCCTGGTTAGCAATAGGAGAATGAATGCTGGGAGTTTTTACTTAATTAGAGCCTTCGTTCTTTACTCTGCTCTCTCCCCTACCGTCATCCCTATGAAGAAGCTTATCGGTGGACAGGCTGCTTGATATTTCTGGTTCAGTCACTGCAGTCACGCAGTGCAGTCATGACTAAAACAGTATGACAAGCACTGGTATCATTATGCAGACAAACTCTTCCCCTGATAGTTTGACCGATGAATGTTATCAGGAAGGAAAAAAAAATGAGAAAAAGGGTAAATCAAAATTATTTAGAAAAGAAACTAAAGAATGCTTGAAAGAAGCACTGAAAAAAGGAAAAAAATCCACCAGCAGGCTTTATTTTTTTTGACAATTTTTTAAGAAATATTTTTTTCTCACTGCCACCTAATGTTGAGAAACCTAGCCAGAAAAAGAGTTCATAGGAGAGGTTCTAGAAGTAAAAAATTTAATGAGAAATATCTTTATCAGAGGTAAGCTTTTTAGACCATCTTTATTTGGGATGAGAAAGACCTATGTTTATCTTCCAACTCAAATACTTGTTATTAATCACAGATGTTTAAAATGGTTACCTAGAACCATTCTGTTTTATTAGGTGCTAAGATATACTATGTGCCATGCGAACAAATTTTTTAAATCTTTTTCTGAAATCATCTTTCCCCAGTATCCTGCCCATGTTCATTTAGACCAATACATTGCAGTTTACAAAATGTTAACTAGCATGCTAAAATAACTATCACATTATCAGTGCCCACAACCTAAGAGAGAATTTGTGTAATATGCCCCATTAATTTAGGCATATATGTTTTCAATTGTTACCATAATGCTTATTATAGCTGTAGCCCTGTTTCTCACCCACAAACAGAAACTGTAGTAAATGTAGAAATTTAGAATAATAATGTCATGTATGGCCAGTAAATTACCATTAAATTGGATTGTGGCCTGGGAAAGCCAACTAATGGTTTCCTATGTGTTTTGACAGAGCACATTTATTAACTTACTGGATTATCATGATCCAGATTTAGGTTTCTAAATTTAAAACTGTAACTGATTCAGCATACTGTGCATGAGCTACTTTCAGGGTTAGACTTAAATTCACTAAAGTCATGGAGACTGATGTATAAAACCAAAATACCAGTGTCTTATTTTAAAATAAGAGCTAAAACTTTCATTCAGACTATAATACTTTTACCAGTGTGGCCACATCTTTCCCTGAAAGCAGATCCCATAAGAAAGCAAATTACATTCAGAAATTTGCTTGCTGTGCACAGTACAAAGCCACAGGCCTTTAATACCATTAGGTCTTAATTCTAGTCTTGAGAAAACAACCATTGTTTAAGAACACACTCCAGCATCTGTATCAGAAGAGCGTTTGGATGGGGACTGTCAATGTTATCCCAAGTTTTTCTTTTCTTTTTTTTTAATTTCAAAGACTGACAACCTCCTTCCATTGACACATTATTTTCTTGATATGTTAATACAGTTAATCAAGTTACAGTTTGTCTTGAAGATTTGAGACCAATGTTTTCCTTTTCAAGATGACTGTGCTGATATTTTTTCTAATCCAGAGTATACTGAATTAATTTTTAGCTCAGAAGGCAGTCTTAATACCCTATTTCCAAGTTCTTAGGTGTATATTTATTGTAACTCATAGTTAAACTCAAAAGAAAAGTGAATATTTTCAATAAATACGTGAATTTATCTGCTTACTCAGGGATGGTGCTTGTCTTGTTCATGACCAACTTCAATGGTGCCAACTTCAATGTTTGGCTTACAGTAGGCACTGAATTGAAATTTGTTGAATAAAATAATGTTGATATTAATTTTACCAAGTGGATTCTATAAGCACAACTTTTTTTGTATCCCTCATTTTTAATTAATACCTCAGGTATAAACATATTCAAATATTTAAAGGAAAGCAAACCCCCTAATAAATGCAGCCTAATGTAAACCTAAAACTAGGTCTGCCATGTGTCATATTTGCTTAGAAGTATTTGACTTTCTAAGAAAGAAAATTATCCTAAATAACAAAAAATTAGCATCAGTGCCAAATTTGGTATTGATATTAATTCACCTCTCTGAATTTACTCTCAGAATTAGTTAAGCCTTTAATTTATTTAAGTTAATTACATTTATTGTATGTGACCCATCCAAATTTAAGCTTATTGAATATAAGAGTGATATCTTTAGTTTTTAATTTTTGAGGGATGCTACTGTTCCAAATTTTGGGGGGATACTATTTTCTGTATCGGATATACAGAATATTGCCAAAAACAGCTTATTGTTTAACTAAATCTTATATATTTAAATTACAATTTGTTTGACCAATTCTAAAATATGAGTTCTTTGTAGTAATAAGAGTGGCTGGCGCTGCAACCTCTTTTAGGGAAACCATATAACCCAGTGTCAGAGCACTAACAGTGTTGCAGACTAGATGATGAGAACTGGTCTTTCTTCTTCCACTCTGTTTTGAATTCAGTGATGCTAGAGTCTATTCCATTAACTTCCCACCACCACATACATTAGCAACCCATTTATGTATATATACACACACAAACATATATATACTTTTATATATACATATATGTACACTGTATATACACTATATATATATATATGAAATTTCATGCATGGTTCTGGCTGGAAAATCCAAGATCAAGGTGCTATAATAGCACTCACTGTCCGTTCTTGCTGCATCCTCACATGGCAGACGGCTAAACACAGTGTCTTCACATGATGGGGGAGCAGAAAAACAAAAAGAGCCTCGCTAGTCCTCTTTTATAAAGCACTAATTCATTCATGAAGGCAGAGCCCTCATGATTTCATCACTACCCAAAAGACCCTGCTCCTTAATATCACCACAATGGGGATTAAGTTTCAACACATGAATTTTGAAGGACATTAAGACCATAGCACAACCCTTTGCTGCAATTCCTGACATTTAAAGTCTAGGCATTACTATAACTCCTGAGGATGTTCTTCAAAATTCTTGGATTTTCCCTGATGAAAATGTTGAAATGTGCATGGTCTTACTATTAATACATTTTATTGATAATACACTGCACTTCTTTTTGACTGATATTATTTTATTAGTTCTTTTAATGGTGTACTCATTTCTATTTCCTTTTGAATAGTTTAATAAAATGAAGCCACCAAGGACTAGATATTAAAAACCAAAGTCAGCTGTGAAATGGAATTTAAAAATGTAGAGTGTGAATGAGGACATTATATTTCAATCAGAAATGCCAAAATTTCATGTATATATAATTGTATACACATACATATATAATTATACACATATTCATATATGCGTGTATGTATACACACGTGCACGGAGACATTGTTTTTTGCTGTAGGATGTCTTTGTTATTTAGGCAGAATAAATGAGAAGGTCACCTAAACTGAGTTTCAGCGATAATATTAATCAGAATGTTTAATTTTTTGGAAGGGGAATGAAGCTCTATTTTGTTTTAAGAGTTTTAGGAGATTTTAATGTAATTTGATAAAATTTAAGTTTTCCTAACATTTCACGGGGAAACTATAGTCAGAAATTGGGGATATAAATTCTAAATAGATTTTTTATGATAAGTCTTTTGGCAACTGATTGTTCTTTGAAGGCAGGAATGCATGTGCACTATCTGTGTCATTCTAAATTCATCATGCATTTTTTCCTATAATGGCTGTATGTATAGTACATATCAGTGAATCTCTCGTAATCTCCCTTTCCCATAACCCTCCCTTTATAGATGAAGTGATCTATGTCTTATTAGTAGTGATTTTTATGTTTTCACAGGAACCAAACTGGTTTAGAAATTCAGAATCCACAGTAAATCTTATAACTCATTTGGATTAGAGAATTGTCTGAAGTGAGAGAAGATATAAATGGATGATTTGTCCATTATTTTCCTGACCGGCTTTGACCTAGATGACTCCTCAGACAAACACAGGTCATGCCCAAGGTCAGTTTAATCTCCCTTCTGATTTTAACAAAGAAATCTGTGAAAAGCTGTAGAGATGAGTATTTTATAGAGTATACAAATCATAAAATTATATGGGTGTATATTTCACATTAATATTAACACTCAGAATGAATTTTTTAATTTAACAAATTCTTATTAAAGATATAGTTATCTAAAGAGCATAATTCCCTGTATATCAGTTCACACAAAAGAACATTAAAGAAGCAGATTATAACCTTAGCTAATAATGACCAATTTTAGAAGAATGCACTTAAAATAAAGTGAAAAATAGTGATTAAGTTGTAGATAAAAACACTTTAATTACATTCTCACTCTTACACATAAAGATTAGTGGTGGTTTTGGTCTTCTCTTTCTCCCCCTCCTCCTCCTGCCCCTCAGCCCCCTCGTCTTCCTCCTCTTTCTTTTATCAAGTCCTATTACATAAGACTGCAGCTATAAAAGGGATAATTAGAAAACTGCATGACGAAGATATATTCTCCCTTATCGAGGGATTTCTTCTACATCCCATTAATATACAGTATTTTTTCATTTTAAATCAAATAAAATATACAAGCCAAAGAAAATAATGGCCCCATGCATTAGTCAAGTTTTATAAATTATACTAATAATGTCAAGGTCATACATTTAAATCTTCATCAATAAGTTAATATTACTCTTTTCTATGTTAGAGCCTATGCACAAAATTTGATTTGATGTTTTAGAAATGTACCATTTTACAAAATGGTACATTTTTTTACAAAATGGTACATTTTGTGAAACAAACTTCAAACTGATATGATACCAATAAATAGAAAAATACTTAAATGCAATATCCAGTGATGGTAGAAAACACCGTCTTTGTTCAAAATGAGACAAAATATTAATAAATATTTACGTGAGGACATGCAGATATATATTTTGAATATATTATCATATTAGCTTTATGACAGCCCTGTGATGCAATGTTCTACTTCAAATAATTTAAGTTATGCAGAACACTAATAACAGTGTCTGGTATACATTAAGTGGACTAGCACATATTAAGTACTAGATGCATTTGCTATTCATATTTATAATAAAATAATAATAGCTATTATTATTATTGATAGTAGTAATAGCATTGCCTGTGTGGATTTACCTGATTAGGAAGATTAGGTTGATAAAGAATTAAAGGTTCTCTATTCTCAGACATTAAAAGAAAATATTAATATTCTTGTTCAGTCCATATAAATGTAATTTTCTACTGGTTGGATAAATCAGTCTTAAAATAAGTTAACTTTTCTGAAATATATAAAAACTTAAGAAACAATTAAAATCAAATATAAACTTGCTTCAAAAATTGTCTATCCTAAATGTGAATATTAAGCTACTTTTTTATAAAGAAGTGTGTTGAAGGAAGCATGTGAGGATTTGGAATTTAAGGAACATAAAAAAGCAGGCATAATAATGGGACTGCTATCAGAAATAAACATATTTTCTGCTTGTTTTAACTCACATAAAACAATCTAATGATTTTGAGTAGAAATAATTTTTCTCAGATTCTGAGTTCTACAATATTATTTTCTATAAATGCATATATATTCTTGGTCTCCACATGGGAGAAGTCATACCCATTCATTTTTTTGAATTTTATTTTTGTTATTATTTTGCCTCCATTTAGTTTAAACACTTTCAAAAACCAGAAATGTTTGTCATTTTATTTTGTATAATTCTTAGAAAACTGAGTTGCTATTTATGCATTAAACATGCATATTTTATATGAATTTTATCATCATAATTTCATAGTACCAAATATAAATTTATAAAAAGTACAATGATTATTTCTAATAAATGCTTTCTAAACAATACAGCAAGTTAATTAAATTCAATTCGGCAAGCATTTAATGAACGCGTCATAAGTATGTGAGAGACACTGGATTTACAAAGACAAATAAGATGTACTTTCCTCTCTATTTTCCAGCTTAAAGGAGAGGTTCAAAGTCTTTGGGATGAAGGAAAGTTCAAGGTGAAAAAGAACAAAAGCGGAACAACTGACATTTCCATCAAGTGGCCCTAGAACAATCTACCAACTAACAGCTCTCTGTAAAGGTTGCTGATGTTCTATTTTATAAAGGTTAGACAGAACTGGGTACATAATCTGCAGAGCCCAGTGTAGTATAAAAATGCAGGCCACTCGTTCGATAATTATAAGAATTTCAAAATGGTAACAGCTGAGTAGTGACTACGCATGGACCCTTCTAAGCATTGGGTCTCATGTCACTGCCAAAATCACCTGTTCCTGAAGGCTGCCCTGAAGTTAGATGTGCTCTTGCTAAATCTTTAGTTTCTCTTAGGATGCCTTCATTGACTGATGCATTCATCCAATAAAAGTGGTTATGTGTCTCTGAAGTCCAAAGAGCATATAGATCATTTAATCATGGTTTTCCAGCAATTTTTAATTTTTATGTGGCATTACCTAAAAAATAAAAACCTATGGCTGCCTTCTACTTTACTTTCTTATAGTGCTTCACTGTACATAAAGATCTAAGCATAACAATATTATTTTCACTTTACCATTCTGCCATTTTATAAAGAGTAAAGCATAACATGCTAACCCATGAATAGGGAAAAAAGCTGGGACATCAGAATGGATTTCAGATTACCTTCATACAGTTTACTTGCTGTCTTGTCAGCAGCAATACTGATTGGTAAAATAATATTGAAAAAATAGTGTTTTGAAATTTTCCTACACTTAAAAAAATTGTATTTGACTACATTTTACCATTATTCAATATAGCCATCTGATTATAACATAACACTGAAATACTGCTTTTTACAAGATCCTGTAACAATGATTTCCCCATAGATATTAAAGAGAATGAGGAGAGATTATTTTTTGACCTGGTGATTTGTGATTACATATTTATTTGTCTACACATGTATATTTAGGGCTATACCACTTACCTACATTATAACTTATTTGCTTATTGGTTTTTAAGACTTAACAATAAGTATAAAATTCACAAAAAAGAAACAATAAATACACAGTTGAGATGTTGTTTGCCATCAATATTAAATCATATGTATCATACAATAAGAAAATGTGTAGATTCCAGTAAGTAAAAGAAATTGATCATTAGTTGCTAATTCCTTTTTAAATTTAAAGAAATGCTCATAACAAAAATCACCTTATATAAATTGTTTAAAATCTAATTGTTTATAAAGTCATAAACTTATTCATAAATTTATATGTATGTGAATTTAAGCACATGTATCTGTAAATAGAATCAAATGCATATAAAATAATAATTAATAAATATATGTTTATCATAAATTAAGGCTGCATATCTTATTTAATTGCTGAAACTGATAATATTTTCACTCCAGTGTCAGGAATGTACTGCAAAGCACTAATAAACTGCAACACATATTGCAAATAAATCTCCTCCATATTGAATACTTTGAGATTTATTGTGATCTATCATTCCAAGATCTATTGGGAGTTGCATAATATAAATACACAATTTATGGCTAGGGGACAAAATGAGGATAAAAAATACCATTATTTAACAATATGATTTGAAATCTGGCATCTAATTTACACACACACACACACACGTTTAAATCTAGTGTGTATTGACTATAATGTTCTGACATTACTAAGGATAAACTTTCTAGGAAAAAAATCTCCTTTCTGATGGTAGAAATACATGTGAAGCATAGTTCTATGTGCGCACATACACCCATACATACAACCTCACATAGCTAACGAAACTTAAACTCTATACTGTCATCTGACTTATTTTGCTTACTGAGGATAAACTATCTCTTTATGTGTAATAAAAGCAATCAGATTTATGTAATATAGTTTTCTTGAGCCAGTGACCCATTCCATTCCTTTTCACCAGATTCTGATCTGAAGACAATTTGTTTCATAATCTCTCTACTAGAGAAACAAGGTACAAGAAATGAAAGAGGAAATAATATTTCATAATAATCAATTTATGACCTTAGTGCTGTAAGTGGCACCCTGATAAACCCTTTTCTCCATCTTCTCCAGAGTCAACAAGGGAGTGAGGATGAGGCACTCTGCAATGGCAAAAGAGTCAATTGTAACTCATTCTGATAAGGTGACATCTTGTGTCCTGGAGAACATAATTAAGCACAATGTCAATGAAGAGTGACTAGGAAAAAATTGTGCTGCTGAAATCAACTATTGATTAAAGAACCACAACCATAAACACAACAATAAACTCTGCCCCATTTTTAGTCCAAACTTATTACATTTATGACATGTTTTGAAATATAATTATTTTTCACTTGTAAAAAATATCAAGTCCTTTCAAAATAGAAAAAAAGATTATTCTGTTTAGAAAACAAAAATTCTAGGAATCAATTGACTGTGCTTTGAGTGCATTTACTGTGTTAGTACTAAATTTCCTGTCTCTTCTATTAATATTAACATTCTTTGCATTTCACAGAAATAACATTTTATATTTTTGGTTTTTTAAAATTATTTTACAGTGCCACTTATACACAAAATGGCAATATGAATAACTGCATATTTTGAGTTACAGTTGAATCTTATGTATTTACATTTATTTTTTTAAAAAATTGTGTCATAAATTTTTTGCATTCCAGAATATTTTTAAATGTAGTTATTTGCAATATTAGTATATTATTTTAATTTTCAAGATAAAATTTGATTAATAACTATATATATTAAATAAACCTAAAATATGCCACCCCAAAATAGACTTGTTTAGCATATTCCAAAATGACAATTTATAAAGACTGTAGACACAGAAATAGGTCCAAAAGGCTATCTTTCATGGGTTAAAGATTTGCAACTGTACAGAAAATCTACATTAGTGAAGTAAATAGGAGATGTAGAAGCTTTTTCTGAGGTTCCCTTATCTGGATCTTGGAATGATTAACTTTCAGAAAAAGCAGATTAAAAGGTTGGCACTTTTAAAGTTCGGAGAGACAAACTTTTATCAAAGATCTATCCTCAACCCTGTCTGAGGGCTGTTGCCTGGGAGATTTCATCTGTATAACAAGACAGTCTTTTCTCACCCTGTGTTTCCTCCCTTCTCCTTCCCATAACCTGTCACCATGCTCCAAGACTCTATTTCTTTTTGTATGATACAAAAGCTTCAGTAAACTGGCTCTTCGTTGAGTTTCAGTTCTGTGGGACTCCTGTGTCCATGCTCATGTTAATGAATCTGTATACTACGTCATCTATTGTCAATTCATTTCAACAGAGTCAGACGTGAACCCACAAAGGGAATGTTTGACCTTCCCTATAGTTTCGGCATCTTTGCCACGATGATACCAAACCTCTCTATTCATATGGAAGACTGCAGATAGAGACCACAGAAACTTACAGAATCTGACAGAGAGGAAAAAAAGTAAAACATTTCTTACTCGTCAGCCTCCTTGACTTTCTGCTTATGAAACCTGGTCAGGTGAGTAGTAAAATTCTATCTTTGTGGTTTTTTCGTTGTAAATTTAAATTAACAGAAGAGAAAATCATTTGTAAAAATTACATATGTGACTCTTGTGGATTTGTTTTAGATACCTATTGGTAAAACGGTCTTTGGTTTCCTTGTCTCTTTTGTGTGGTTTGTCATAAGGAGAAAAATCGTAACAAGCTTTGCCTTTCATCATATTTTTTATCTCTTGAGAAGCTTGGCTTTGCAATGAGAAAATTTATTCTCTGGTCACAGTCACCCTGAAAAGCATAATTGTCAGAGTTATGCCAGATTTACAGCCAGTTGGCTGGGAGTCTGAGACGTCGTCGGTTTGTCTATATATGTTGGCTCTCAAGAGAATTTGCCTTTATTGTCTCAACCTTTATTTCCTAGCAATGAATGTCTTTGCTTTCATAAGCTATCTTTGGGAAAAACCCTGTATCTTGAGAGCAAATGCTTGCACCCTCTTTGGAATGCCACTTGTTGAAATTGGTATACTTTTGGAGATTTGGAAACTATGTGTGTGACTCCGACATTCATTAGTGACCCACCCTCACCAATGGACAACTTTTGTTTTTCTGTTTTGTCTTACTGACTTTTTTTCTTTCTTTCTTTCTTTCTTTTTTTTTTTTTTTTTGAGATAGAGTCACACTCACTCTGTTGCCTGAGCTAGAGTGAGTGCCATGGTGTCAGCTTAGCTCACAGCAACCTCAAACTCCCGGGCTCAAGCGATTCTGCCTCAGCCTCCCGAGTACGTGGGACTACAGGCATGTGTCACCATGCCTGGCTAATTTTTTCTATATATTTGTAGTTGTACAGCTACTTTCTATTTTTAGTGGAGACAGGGGTGGATCTCACTCTTGCTCGAATTCTTATCCTCAAGCAATCCTGATCCCTCTGCCTCCGCCTCCCAGAGTGCTAGGATTACAGGCATGAGCCACCACACCCAGCCTGTCTTACTGACTATTATGTCATTTATCAGGACCATATGAAGTATCAGGCTTTCTTTGCAGGTGGCCATCCAAAAGACTGGGAGCCCCAAGAATATGATCAAACAGAAATGAGTGTTGCAACAGATTTGCAGCTAGTGAAGCTTGTTTTTTTTTTTTTTTTTTCAGTTGTCCTGTAAGAGTGGTCCAAATCTTGGAAGAGCTACGTCTTATTGCTCCCTCTTTGGTGACCTTGGATAAAGCCATAGAAGGGCTTATTAGTTTAGTCTTGAGTCATTTGTTAAATATATCTTTAGTTTAATTTAAAATTTTGGTTTATTTTCAGAGCATTATAAAAACATTTGTTTCATTTGTTTGCTTCCTGCATTCTCATTTGAGCTAAAAGGGAACTTTATACTCATAAAAGAGAAATTTGATTAGTAATTACCCTGAACCCCTAAAATCTTATATTATTTCTCTGTGCCTTTTGAGATGTAAATTTTCTCCAGTCTTACCTGAGAAATCATCCCTTTTAAAATGCAAATTTAAGGGAAAGAAAAGGCAGACAGCAGAAATGTTCCCTGTTTGCCTGGATGAAACCTAATAGTAAGATATTTATAGATTTTTTTTTAAGAATTCTATAGTAAAAAGTTGGCCTAATTAAAAGCTGATATTTCAGCTATAATTTTTTTAAGGCCTTCTGATTTTTCTCTTTTGGCTCCTGCTTCTGCCATGGAATTTTTTTCAGTTGCTAGAAACCACTTCCAATTATATGTTCGATTCTCCTGTCTGCTTCTTGTTGGCATGATTCTTCCTACGCATAATGTAAAATTTTATCAGCCTTTTTGGAAAACTCCTAAATTGGCTCCTCTAAGAGTTCTTCTTTCATTTAATTTTTCCCCCTTTCTTTCTGCCACCTTTGATACCACATAAAGTGATCTAAAGGAGACTTTTGTAGTGAACCTGAAACCCTTTGAAGAACACAGAAAAGGTGCCACTGACCCATTTTTGGAGTCCTCTGCCTTCCTCAGAGATCCTTAAAAGTCATGAATGGCTTCCTCTCAGGTCTGAAGCTGTACTCTTTTTCATTAAGCTCCCTGAGCTCTTTGGCTTTGGGGAGTAGCAAGGCTTACTTTATACTATTAGAGAACACTTGACCACTGGGGGCACAATAACCAACAAGTCACTGACAAGAGAGGCAATTTTAAAGGTAACTGACAATGGTTACAGTAAGTGGTTACTACTACAGAAGGCAATCTCTGACTTTCTTTCCTCTTTGTATCTTTGCGTGCTTAGTAAGAAAAGCCTCAGATGTTTGACTGGTTCAGATCCAATTGGCACTCAACTGGTTATTTTAAATTTTCTCCTAGGTTCATCTGTAGATTTCCTTGTAAAATCCTGTAATGAATTCCTATAATCATTTTTAAATCTTCCTGTGTCTCAACTAACATACCCCAAACTCCTTGGAAAAACTCACATTCTTTCTCTGTACCTCTGAGATGTAAATCTCTTACCCCGTCTTCCCCTTGTAACTTGATAGCTGTCTTTTGGGAAAAGTTTTAAGGTCATTGTGACTATCTATGTGTTTGTTTGTGTTTATAGATGTGTACATATACAGTGTGTGTTGTGTCTACATGGTATAAAATCTCCTGATGAAATTTCAAGGTTTAAGAGATGAGTGAATGGTCATAAATTAAATACTTAAATACTCAAAACAGCTACAATTATAGGAACTAACTCAAATTCCTTTCAAGTTCATGTGGAAGGTAAATTTTTAAATAAGATTAGTTTAATATTGTTGATTTACAAATAAATAAACAGATGTAAGTGAGATAAAAGTTTATCTTTTTGGTATCTCTATCACTATTACAATATGGCTAAGTTAAATTAAGTGATGGATAATCATTGAATATATAGATCATTTTCAAATAAGATAAAATATTGATATAATTGCTGAACATAGGTTTATTTACTTTGGCTTCTTAAATTTTATAGAAAGGCAAAGTATATTTGAGTTTGTTAGCAAATATGTCCTGGTTCTATATTGGAAAAAATATTCTGTGAAGAAATCTATTCTTCTAGAAAATATGAAGTTTGTATTAATAAAATATGTTGGCACATGAGAGTTCAAAATTGCTTACTTCATAGATTTTCACTGGAAATTAAGGTTACTGAGAGTTAAAAATTTTGAAAAGTATGTTTAATTGAAACCACTAAAAATAAAGATAATAATTCTGTATAAAAAGTATATAAGGAAAGTAAAATGTTATAAAGGTATAAAGATGTGTTTTTGATGAGAAAAGGAATGATTTTTTTCTAGGTAGAGGAAAGATGAGAAAAGAAAAGAGAATGCAGAAAAATCTTGTGTGATTAAACTGACTAAAATTGACTAAATTTATTAGAAGTATTTTAAAATTGAGCCTTAATATCAAAAGTACACCAATACAAAACTAGAAATTACCCTTCTCTTTTAAACAAGATTTTTATGTAGTGCTGATAAGAGATAATAATTTTTTTTTCACATTTGGAGTAAATTGCAAAAACAAAAAAGGGAGAGAGAGAATAACATTTATGTGTGCCTCAGTTGTCTTTATTCAGCCTTTTGATTACTTAGGAAAAATCAAAAGATTTATAGTTTTTCTACAAATATATATCTTCCTGTATTTGCTCTTAATATCTTTAAATTATCACTGTGAATGATTATTATTTCACAGTGACTTGTGATCCTATTTTTATCAAGTGTTTTAAATCTTTGATATTTGATAAACTTTGTAAAATTCAAATTTGGGTGATGTTTTTGACCCCAAACAAACTGTTTGATTTCCAGAAGGGTCCATGAAAGTCAAAAAGAAAGATAGAGGATGAGCTAGACTTATTTAATATGTTAAATTATATGAGAAGCATTGTCATATGGTAAGTGATATTAACCTTCTTTAAGTTGTATTTATACATATTTTATTGATATGAGCGTTCCAACATTTTATGGAATTACTAAAAATTTGGTATGTCTTCAATCATAATTTATGTTTGTTATGTTACAATGTTATGTCCTACAAAAATAGCCAAATTTCTTTGGCAATTGTGAGTAAGAAACTACCATCAGATCTTTAACTATGGCCCTTTTAAGTCTTGGTGTTCATAGTTAATTGATTTATTTTGATGTTCTTCCTGAAAGTGCTTTGCAATCAGCTACGGTTATTTTCTTCTTTTTCAAGGAAATTTATGAAAAGACCCTGAAAAATATTCTTGAATACGGGTTTCAGATAACTTTAAAATGATATCATTGGACTGAGTAAGAACTTCCAGAAATCTAATAAAGAAACTGAAAGGTTCATAAAACTGTCAACCCAACACCAAGCAAAACAATAACTAAATTCAGCGGATTGAAATGATTCTTAAGACTTTTTTGTTTGAAATGTTGCTGATTCTTTTTATATTTACTTTTCCAGAGTTACTATTTATTTTTTCTTAAGCTATCTATTGCTTTATAGCAATTTTATAAAGTATATCTTTGTTAGCAAAATTGAAGCATTTATCTTTCTCTCTACCTGATGTTTCCAGAATTTGGAAACTATTTGTGAGTATTCTATTTTATGGAAATATAGTTATTTCCTTTGGTTCAGTAAGAGTCAGTTCTATTTTGTAACAGGACACAATTGGAAACATCGGTTATTTTAGCAAGGCTTCAACTACAATGTCATATTTTCAGATATGATCAGACTGCTTCAAGGGATTAAGGTTTACTTTATGGAGCCAATGAAAAGCCCCTTGGAAAATATGGTCTGGTACCTTAAAGAGACAATTCACATGATTGCCTTAGAGGTGGGTAAGGAATGACACTTCTTGGCATCCCCAGAAAATTCAGGGTATTTTGGGAATCTCAAGAAGAGAAGAATTCACCCAGATACTACAGGTATTACAGATAAAATTTGAGGGCCAATCATTAACTTCCTAGCCTTGAAAGGCTTTTTAAAAGTTTGACCTGATATTCCCTTTATAATATAACTTTTCAGCAAATCAAACTTTAAGAAGAGCCTATAAGATAAATTACTATTCTTGCTAAATTTATATTAATAATAATGCTTCTATAGTTTTGATGTTTGTCCTCCAAATCTCATGTTAAAATTTGATTCCTAATCAAATGTTCTAATGTTAGAGGTGGGGCCTAATGAGAAGTGTTTGGGTCATGAGTGTGGAGCCCTCCTGAATGGCTTGGTACCATCCTCGTGGTAATGAGTGAGTTTTCACTCTGTTAGTTCCCATGAGAGCTGGTTGTTAAAAAGAATCAGGCACCTCCTCCCCCTCTCTCTGCTTCATCTTTTGCCTTGTGATCTCTGCACATGCTGGCTGCCTGTCGCCCTTTGCCTTGAGTGAAAGCGACCGGAAGCCCTCACCAGAAGCAGATGTTGGTGCCATCACGGCCTGCAGGACCATGAACCAAATAAACCTCCTTTCTTTATCAATTACTGAGTCTTAGGTATTCCTGTACAGAAACACAAATGGACTACGACACAGGTCAAAGACTAACTTTATTTTGCAAACAAATTAACCTTACCATAAATATCTTTGGTAGAAATGAGGCTGAATGTACAGTGAAAAATTATGTTTCAGAAGAAAACATATAGTATGACTGTTATTAGATTCTAGCCCATTGTCTTTCGAGATTTTAATTTTTAGTTTCCTCCAATATCTGACTATGAATCTCCAGGCTAGCATTTCCAATTTTTCTCCCACCCTTCTGACTCGAAATCGCTAAAAATTAAAACTGTGCTTTTCCTGAGGTTCTGCAAGCTGAAGCTAGTCAACTTGATAAATATGCTCCAGATAAATCACCACAATGGCTGTGTGTAGACAATCTTTATGACATTTAAACTGCAAAGCAGGAAAATCTGTCAGATTGCCATTGCCTGCTCTGTTCCAACTAAAGATGCTTCAGCCCAGATTCAAAAATCTCAGCTGGCTGCCCTCTGGACCCAGAGACTGGTTTATAGACTGCTCTGGACAGTAACTTTGTTTTTCTTTTGTTTTCATAAAAAAAGCCTCTCATTAAATACCTATAATGCTTGCACCATATAGAGACTTAACCTTGATGTCAGCACATCTGAAATCTTACTTCCTGAAATGAGACACAACTGTTTAACTTAACTGACCTGTTCTTAGTACTGAGAGACTGATTCAGATAGATATGGCAGAATGTTGTCAAGTATATTCTTTCTGCACATTCCAATCTATGTTTTCTTACTGTCTGCCAATCTCTTGTCTTGAAATTTCTAACTCAGATCTCCACAGATACAAAACCTACTTTAATAAGTAAAATTTTCTGAAAATGAAGTTTAAAATGGGCTGAAGGACAATAGTATATGCTACTCCAAAATACATTTCTCTTGTATATTTTGAAATGGATATTCAGAGGCGCTACAGACACAGAAATAGCTTGGAAAAGGTGTCCATCGTGGGGGAGATTTGCATCTGTAGAGTAAATACATTTTTGTATTTTTTCTGTTACCAATCTATTGTCAATTCATTTCAGCAGACATACTCAAACCTTTAGAGGGAAATTTCTAGCTTCTCTACGGTTTTTATATATATATATATGTATATATATATGTATATACACATACACACGCAAATATACATATATACACACATACATACACAAACATATAGAGACACATAGTTTACTTTCAAAGCTGTTTCACATACAATGACCACATAAAGTGAAAACTTCTTTAAAGAATTACAATACAGGGAGGCAAAGGATAATAGTAATTGTAGTATCATTCTCCATATTTTTTTACTGCTCAATGAATGGATACCTTTCAATTGAGAGAATTCCTAACTCATGAAGCAATAACCATCTCCCACTAAAGAAATTAAAAATGTAAGAATTGAATATTTCTGTTACTTTTGCAGCTAGGAAATAAGCATACATTTTAGGTTCCTCAATCAGATGGCCCACCCTAAAAATTGAATCAAAGGACCATGAAGATCCATTTGGACAATGAGTAGCAGTAATGCTTCCACATACAATCAGTTTTAGAGGCATGAATGACATTGTTTCTAGGGGATGCTTCCACAACCAATGTGAGTAATATTAGCAGAACAAGCTATAATATCTTTTCCCGACAGGAGCATTGGCAGAAGGGTCTTCACAGAGAAAATCTGTGTGATTTTGGGCTTAGTTCGTGGCTACATAGCTTCCAAGCCTGGATTTCTAGCCTTTTAAGAAATTAATTAACTTTATTTCTATCAGTTTAATAAACTAAATCTTGCTTGTAACTGAGTTGCTTTCATTTGCTTTCAAATGATGAAACCTCAATGATTCAGAAATTGCTACCAGTGATGTTTAAAACAACAAACCGTAAGTGAATGGACGGAATCTCTACTTAGTTGGCGATAAAATAAATAAAAAGCTACTATAAGAAATGAGACTGTGAACACAGAACAATGTAAATGAAAAATAGAAATCTTGGGACTCCTTAAAATTCATTATGCCAAAAGGGGGAACTGAGTCTGAGAACTGAATCACACTAGCACTGCCATACTCTCCCAAATAAAGTACAGCGGTCCTCTTTTAAGAAATGAAGCAGCTTAGAAAATGACTAAACAAGGTATTTTTTAGTGGACAGTGTATGGGAGGGAGAAAGGGAGCCTGGCTGCCAAGGCAGTCTTGTCATGCAGATAAGCCTCTTCACAACAGCCCTCAGGCAAATGTTTTTATTCAAACCTTTAAGGGTATCAGACTCTCAGCAAACCTGTCCCAGATCAAATAGGCAGGGCCTGGCTGCATTTAACAGAGATTCTCCAAAGAAGTAAATTTCTCCACTAGTCTCCCCGTCCAGACAGCCTTGCAGCATTATTCCTGTTTGCCCACAGCCATGTCAAAATAAGTTAAAGAAATATATTTTGGAGTAAAATATTTATATTTTTAAATAAAAACCACTTTAAGATATACAGTCCCTATAAAATGTCAATTATAACCTTAGGACTGTAGCCTAAATAAATTCTTAAATTTAGAAGTTTATTTCCAAGATGCAAACAAGGGAAGAGAGATACAATCACTCTTCTACCCATCCTGAGAAGATCACAACATTGAGTATTTCCTCTACTCCATTGTTTTGAATGTTCCTCTAATCTTCTATAGATTTACTGAGCACCAAATATAACTTCACAAGAATATCACCAACTGCCTTACTGCTCACCTCCTTCACCCATCCCCTTTTTCCCATGTACCCCTCTTTTACTTCAGATGTGAAGTTCTCAACCTCTTCTATGGAGAGCCCAGTCCACAACAAATACTTTATGGGCTATGCTTTTTCTGGGCACGTCCTCAAAATCTTGGCTTAATAAACCTCAATGGAGTGTTATTCTCATTTTCTGTCACTCATTATTTAAGTTAACAACAATATGAAAGACATGAAAAAATATGGCGACTCAGGATCCCTCTCATGATAGTGAACAGTTTAAAGAGAAAAATAAGGGGGATATGTCTTAGAAATTATTACATGATGCAAAATCCAAAAGCACTGTCTATTTGTCTGGAAAAAGTAATCTTTTACTTTTTGCAACTGCAAGTCTGTGATGGTTAAAAAACATGCAAAAAAGTTTCCATTGTGGGTGGTGAGTTTATTGTGGCTGCATAATGTTGAAATACCCCCTAAACTTTTCCTAAAAAATAGAAAGTCACTTGGCCAGTAGAAGAAACATTCCACAGAAAATAACTTCAATGAAAAGTAACAAACATGCATCTGCATGAACCTCAGGATATGAAGAGGGGGACTATATGACCAAACCACCAAAAACAGGACCAGCACAAAAAGAGAAGTTTGTAGGTGTAGTGGGAATAAAAGGGAAAGTGATTGACCCTCTGAGCTATAAAATATTGGAATTGGAAATTTAATTAATTAATTAATTTAATTAAACTAAAACCCTAAAGGGGGGGGAAACTTCCAGGGGAAACCTGATTGAGTGAATCCTTAGACATCAGGCATATCAAGACTACTTCCTCATGAGCTCTAAGTTGCACGTAAAGGCAAATAAACAAACAAAAAAAGCCTTTACTATTTAATATAATATCAAATACTGCTGGGGTTTTCAGAAATGTCAAAAATATCCTCCCTACAATAAAAACTGAGTTTAATTTAGAGGGTAAATGGGGAAAAGACCCAAGTTGAGCAAATAAAAAGCACTAATGGCAAGAAAAAGAGTATCTTAAAATTTAAAGATATGAGGAGCCCTAGGGGAGTGAAAGCTCAGAAATTATCAGACAGTAAAATAAACATGTAAAAGTTGGAGAGTTGTTTTTGAAAATCAGGCCTCATTGACTCTAGGAAACACAGATCTGGAGGTAGAAAAACAAATTCCTGAATCTGACTTACCTCTGAGAGACAAACAAGAAGTCACAAAAATGGAACAGAAGTAAAGCCCTGAAAGGGGGCAAATGTATCACAAGTTGTCTCTTTAAAACTTCCCCCACTCTTTTTGGGAATTAAAACTTGCATTCCTGCCCATGGTCAACAGTCAGAGGAGCAGAAGAATGTTGTTTGCTGTTTGCTTTAAACCACAGGAGATGGCTTAATGGAATTCTCCAGGCAAAGGGCATGAGGTCATCTTCGCCAGAGATGAGACTGACCAGGACCACCAACTATAGTTAAACAGTGATACCCCGAAATTAATGCCCCCTTTAAATGCTCTGAATTTTTGCTTAAAAGGAGGACAATGGTTCTTTAAGATAAGAGTCTACCATCCTCATCATTTGCTGGCAAATTAATAAACTTCTCTTTCCTTTTCCTCAAACCCCTTGTCCTTGTTCTTTGACCTTGGGGATAAGTACCAAACTTTCAGTAATAGAATTTGGTTTCCCTGGGTGGGCCCACCAGTGCTCTGGTGGAACAGCATCCATGACTGCTACCTCGGCTGGAAGGGCTGCAAAGCAGCCCCGGGTCAATCCATGAGTCTTTGCCAGTAGGAGCATTGCCTTCTCAGGTAAGAGAGTGAGGGACTGCCCCAGCAGCAGTGGGAGCCTGTTTAGCTCTGGGGAACTCCCATCTCTCCTCTCCAAATTAGATGCAGCTCCACTCAACCGAACCTTGTGGAGCAAAAGGAAAAGGATTTGGGTAGTGGTGTGATGCTTGGGCCCTTTTTGTGGTAAGTTCCCAAGTGTGCACATCAAGACCCTTCACCCACCCATTTGGAGGTTTTCAACTTTTCAGCCCTGTGGCAGGACATTTGTTTGTTGTGCAATTGCGGGGTGGAAGTCATGGTTGAATGGAACTAGGGAACTGGGCGATTCATATCCTTTAGGATTTGAAGAATTGGATTCTCATTTGTATGGTTCCCATTTGTTGGTAGGTCTTTCATTTGAGATTGTTTGCACTGGGAATCTCCTGTATCATCTACTTGTCCCCTTGTGTGTGTTGTTGTTGCTTGAGTGTTTTGTCTCAACATAGAAGTTTCCATTTCTGTTCTATCTGAAAGTCCTTTATGGAGAATTCTGGCTGAATGGTCAACTTATAGCTATAAGCTTATGTCTTAAGAAACAGAATTCAGTTATTATAATACTGCATGGCCAATGTATGTGCTGAAGTGTGAGGAGAAGTGGCCATTGAGTGGAAGCTTAAATTATTATACTATCTTACAACCAGAATTATTTTGTCAAAGATCATGTAAATGGGACGAGATCCCATATGTACAATCTTTCATGCAACTGCATAATAAGGCAGCTGAAAGGCCGGGTGATAAAATTGTGGAGGAATTAACCAAGTTGGATGGCATGAACCCTTTACCTGCTCCCCCGCAACCAGCTCCCCACCTGCTGGGAAAGGTGTTGTGGGCTTGGCTGTGCTCAAGCTCGCACTGCTGGGGCCCCACTGTCTCATCAGCAACAGCCCCTACTCCCACCAGCGCCCCACAGTCAGCCTGGGAAGTGGCCCCATGCAGAGCCAGGCCAAAAGCTATTGCTGCCGCCCACTGCCACTGCCATCTTGGCACCATGAGAGGGGATAGGGAGGGTGTGACTGGAACTAATTCTTCATTCCCTTACCCACAGGGTTATGATTTAAGAGTGGGAACGGTCTCTCCTTCCAAGATCCGACAATATCAGATGGGAGCCTGAGTGTGCACGGATGGCCAGCAGAGTATTATTGGACTTACACAAATTGGGATCCTAATGCAGATGCAGAAGGTATAAGAATAAATCTTACTGAAATTGCATTCTGACAGGCCTCCAGAGGAAGTGCCCAGACAGAAGAGTTTAAGCAAGGTCCAAGAATTACAACAGAAACCTAATGAATATCCCTCTGAATTTTTGGAATGCCATCTATCAGTCATATTGGAAATATGTGGATGTGGATCCAGAGGCCCCTGAAAATTTGTGTATAGTTAATACAATATTTATAGGACAGAGTTATTCAGATAAGGAGGAAGCTGCAACAGGTAGAAGGGGCAACTGACATAAATCCCTCACAGCTTGTTGATATCACCTTTAAAATATATAATGCTAGGGAAGAACAGAAAATGAAACCTATGTGTGTACTGACAGCTGAGCCAACCAAGCGTCCTCTGAGATAGTCAAAAGGCAATGGCAGAAAAAGTCACCCAGGTTCAAGTGCAATCAGTGTGCTTCTTGTGAAAAGGAAGAACATTGGAAAGAATACTGCCCCAAATTGCAAAGGGCTCTGGGTAACAAGAACCCCCCATGAGCAAATGGTTTTTTGACTCAGATGGTGAAAAGGGCCTCGGGGCTCCATGCTTCACTAGTGTTTCCAATCCAAATATCCCCACAGGCAGGAGCCCTGGGTACTATTGACAGTGGGGACTCAATTAGCGGACTTTTTAATTGACACAGGAGTGCTACTACCACCAAGTTGCATGGGCAAAACCAGTCTGGGCCCGCCACTTGGCCACCACTTCAGAACCCCCAGCACCAGCCACGTATAGCACTCCATGAGCCAGGCTGGAGGCAGGGGCCAGGCAGTGGCAATGCAGCCATATTCATAGTCCTTGTTCTTCTTTTGGCTGTGGGGACAAGTACTGAACTTTTGGTAACAAAAAGATACCATGGTTTGAGTTCCTCACTGTAACAAACTGGTAGAAAATCTGAAACCCAGAAAATTGAAAAAGCTACCCTGGCTTATTTCCACTCTCGTAGAGGAATCTTCTCCTAGTGGTAGAGAAAAACACATCAGACAAAAGAAGAAAATATTAAATAGGATAGAAGTATTAAATAAGACAAAAAATGTTTATATTACTAAAAGTTACAATTCTGAATACAATAGGACAATTATTAATATCAGTGCACCAAACAAATTAGTAACATATTTTATAAAAAAATAAACCAAAATAATAAAAGGCAAAGTTCATAGACTAAATCATTTTACTGTACTTCTCTCACACTAGAAATAAATAACTAGGTAGATTTCATAAGTATATACCAAATTCCATATCCAAATATGAGGAATAAACTTTCTTTCCTAATGCATGAAATTTGACCATATGTTAGGGAACAAAGAAAACTTCAGTGAATTGCAAAAACTGAAGTATTAGAAAAAACTTCCTCTGACCACAGTGCAAATCATGTGAGATATGTCGGGATGGCATCAGAGGCTCATTTTCTTCCTCCTTTTGTTGGGTTAGCAGAGAGTTGGCTCAGTTGCTCTTAGAATGTTTGTGCACAGGCAAGGCCTTTGGGTACTGTTAGCATTACTGGCATGCAAGGATGCCCCCCCCACACTCCTTGGGGCTTTGGTATGAAGACCTTGACTCTTCAAATGCAGAATCATTAGCTTCACCTCTAGCCTAAAAAATTCCTTGATATGTTCTTTGTTACTTGGAGAAATTAATTATTCTCCAAACCCTCTGAGGCTATGCCACAAACATAGTGTTGGCGCAGAGCTCATATTTGATCTTGGAGGCTTCTCAGTCAGATGGCCAGGCAGCTGGAACCTTGTTCACAGTGCATTCAGTGCAGCTATGCTAGGCCTATTCTGTGAAATGAGAGCTCACAGAACTGCATGTGTTCTGCTACTTGTTTACAGAACAAGATCCAAACTCTGTAAAATAATTTAAAGAGATTTATTCTGAACCAAATGTGTGTGACCAGCCCAGACCATATGGCCTCAAGAGGTCCTGAGAATATGTGCCCAAGATAGCTGGGTTACAGTTTTGTTTCATGGAGACAGAAATTACATATAAGACCCTAGGTCTATACATGGGGGGCACATGCATTGGTTTTGCCTTAAAAGATGGGACATATCTAAGCAGGGAGGTTATAGGTTATAGGTGGGTTTAAAGATTCTTTAATTTGTAATTGGTTAAAGAAATGAAGCTTTGTCTAAAGGTTTGGAATGGTTTAACTTAAGATAAAGATTTCTGTTAATCAGAGATAAGCCACCTGATATTTATGGAAACTTAAGTTATCTGTTAGTAAATTGATGACTTGCAGGTGTAGTTTAAGCTTTGCCTCCTATAGCCTTAGGCCTATTAATGACTTGCAAAGCTTATCTATAAGAAGGGAGGGAGTATGAGGAGGCACACCAGACATACCTGACCTCCCTTCTCATGGCCAACAACTCAGCTTTAGGGTATTTCTGGTGTCCCCTTGGCCAAGAGGGTTCCCATTCTGTCAGTGGGGTGCAGTTTAAGATTTTATTTTAGCTCACATAATGCTCTGCTTGTGTGTGTCTCCCTACATCATATACTCTACCTTATATCTGTATTATGTATTACTAGTGATATGCATCCATGATTATCTGCCCCCTGACAAAAACAAAATCAGAAATTAATAAAGCTTTTAAAAAAAGGAAAAAAAAACACAGAGGGGGAGCCAAGGTAAGGAATTAATAAAACAAAGAGACTCTTGAGTTAGAAAATAAACATTGTAAAACTAACAAATAAATTAGATACTTGATTCATTGATAAAATCAACCAAAGAAACAAACTATTTTAACCTAATTAAAGAGAAAGGAGAGAAAGTACAGCTATACAATGTAAGAACTGGAAAAAAGAAAATAACCCTCTGATGGATTAAATTTTTTAAAAATGATAAAAGAATTTTTTGCACATTGTTCTGACAACACAGTTGAGAATTTAAATTAAATGGAAAGTTTTATAGGAAAATATAATTTCACCAAACTGAACCACTAGAGATAGAAAATCAAAGCGGAAAGTTGTCATAGAAGTAAAGTGTAATGCAAGTTTCTACAAAACAAAGCATCAGGCCTTGGTAGTTTCAGAGTCAAATTTGACCGTATTTTGAAAGGAGAAGCAAACTAAATGTTCTTAAAAATTTCCAGAGCATAAACAAAGTAAAAAAAACATAAAATATTTTTTATGAACCAAATATAATATTAATACACAAACTCAATAAATGCTCTTAAGAAAATCTTACTTATGAAAATCATTGCAAAATTTCAAATTAAATATTAATAAATATAATGAAATATACATCTTAAAATAATCCAACATGATTATGTGAGATTCATCCAGAAAAACAAGTGTAAACAATTACTCAACAATTTGTCAATGTGCATTGTATTAATTTATCTGAAGAGAAAAAAGTCAATGTTTGTCTTTAGGATATTAGAAAAGCTTTGAAAAAAATTCAGTATCTATTAATTATGAAAAAAACTGAAAAATTTATATTAATAGATATTTGTTTAATAACAAAAATATATATCTAATCTCAAAAGCTAACAATGATGGAGTAAAAGCTAACTAATATGATGGAGGAAAAAAATAACTGTTTTCCTGCTATAGTTGGAAAAATATAAAGATATCCACAACTATAAAATATTTGTTGGAGATAACAAGCAACAAAAATAAACAAGAGAAACGTATTGGAGGAACAAAGCTTAGAAGGAAGTATAATCATCTTTTTTACAGTTGAACATAATTGTGTAAATATAAAAGACCAAAGAATAAAAAAAACTACTTAAATAATTTAGCTAATTAGTATATAAAGTTAATATAAAAATAGAAAATGGATTATATATTATATAATTATAACTATATATACTTATATGTAACTATATATTGTAACTATAGATGTACATGAGAGAAAAAGTGTGTGTATGTGTGTGTGTATATATATATATATAACTAAGAAAAGAAATGAAAAAGAAGACTATTTATCATAGCCTACAGAGCCTACACACACACATACATGGGCATGTGTGCATATTACACATATATAGAGAGAAAGAGAGAGAGTGTGTCATAAACCTAAGAATGTGTATAACCTATCTAAAGAACACTTTAAAACATTTTAGAAAGACATTAAACTAGAATTGAACAAATTGTAAAATTTATGATGCTCATGAAGAGAAAGAATCAGCATCACACATGTACTAATTCCCCTGAGTTAATTTACAAATTTATCATGATTGCAATAAAAATTCCGGAGGAAAGTACAATGTAGGGGAGGTAGAACTAAAATACATCATAAAATAAAAATTCTGTAATTAAAATATTGTAGTTTACTGAAGAAAAAGACAAATCAAGGGAACACAATATGATGCCAACAAATAGATCCAAGTCATTTTAGAAATTTAACGTATGAAATCAGGGCAGGTATAATACAGAAGAAGAAAACTTTGGCTTTTTAATAGATGTTACTTATTTAACTGGATAGCTATTTAATAAGAAAAATGGAGAGAGGAGGTTATAGTTGGGAAAAGAAGCCCAACTGGACTAAATCAATCAAAAAATTTAGCAAAAGAGATGCATACAGGATAAACACAGAAAATAATTTTAAACTAAATTGAACGCTAAAAAATAAAAAGGAAAAATACTGCTTTTAAGATGGTAAAAATGTGTATGTAACCTTTAAGGATCAAAGTTAATAATGGCCTAGAACCTATATAAAGATAGCTAGAAATTCTACTGATAGATAGCCAACTAGTTTTAATAAGTGAAAAGTGCATACTAGGTTTACGATTTTCTTAGGTGTGAAAACAATAGCATTACTATAATGATTCAACTAAATTTGATATGCTGCATTAATTTAACATAATTCCAATTAAAATCCTTTCGTTTTGTAACTTTATTCGTTCTTCTTTAAAGTCATATGGAAGGATAGATGCTGGCAAATAGTAAGGAAATACGGGAAGAAATAGAGTGATGAATGGATGGCATCCTTTTTAGCTGTCGGAACATACATCTAAAGCCAGTGACCTGTGGAACTGGCTATACAATCCAGAAATAGATTCCCTAAGATAATACTCTAGTATATAAGAAATGTGATATTTCAATTCAGTGGGAAAAATTGTTATTCAGAAATAAAATAACACAGTCTACCGATTGAAAGGGAAGTAAAATTGGACGACCATTTAAAGCATTTACAAAATCAGTTCCAGATGCATTAAAACAGAAAACAAAAATCAGTGAGGCATACTCTATGGTAGGGAATGCTCATAGCACAAAAACCATGAAAGAAAAAGAACATTTGACCATGTAGACATGAAAAGGCTTTGTGTAGCAAAATATACCATACAAAGTGAATAAAGAAGATAGATTAAAAAAAAAACATACAGCAGGAGTATCAGATAAACATGCTATATGTATAATATAATATGAGTCTATAAATAGACACATAATCCGATGTAAAATTGGGCAAATCACAGAAAAGCAAGTGGTCAAGAAAACATAAAAAGATGTATAAACTACCTAAAATTCAGGAAAATGCAACTGAAAGTGAAAATGAGATATTTCTTTATACTTTCTAGAATGGAAAATAATTAAATGAATGCAGTTAACAATGTAGAGGAAAGTGCACTATCATATCTACTTGGTGGAAAATAAAATTTTATATCCATTTAGGAAAATATTTTTGGAACATTTTTATGAAAAAAAATGTGCAATTCTTCAACACAAGAATCTCACTCCAGGAAATCTAGCCTTTATACATAAAGACCTCAGTTGGAATTGTTACGTGTTCAGAGATATTTGCCTACGATGGCAAAAAAAAAAAAAAAAAAAAAATGTTAAAAAAAATTATTCGCAATGGAGAAGTGTTTACGTTTTGATGCATGGAATGAAACAAAGCTATTAACAATAATTAATTAGGGCCGCGTGTGGTGGCTCACTCCTGTAATCTTAGCACTCTGGGAAGCCAAGGCTGGAGGATGGCTCAAGGTCAGGAGTTCGAGACCAGCCTGAGCAAGAGAGAGACCCTGCCTCTACTAAAAATAGAAAGAAATTAATTGGCCAACTAAAAATATATAGAAAAAATTAGCCGGGCATGGTGGCGCATGCCTGTAGTCCCAGCTCCTCGAGAGGCTGAGGCAGAAGGATTGCTTGAGCCCAGGAGTTTGAGGTTGCTGTGAGCTAGGCTGACGCCACAGCACTCTAGCCTGGGCAACAGAGTGAGACTCTGTCTCAAAAAAAAAAAAAAAAAAAAGAATGAATTAGAACTATACAAGTTGATGGCGGGTGGGAGCTGGGGGATCCCATTTTATAAAATCTTATCAAGAAAAGTAAAATGCAGAAAAGTATGTACAATATTACTTCGTTTTGGAAAGA
>CAUYRT010028622.1:0-18345 GCA_963574885.1 Lepilemur ruficaudatus
CACTAACAATTAGCATCAATTAAATGGGTATATTTTTTTTTTTTTTTTTTTTTTTTTTTTTTTTTTTGAGAAACAGCTCTTAGTTTGCTACTAGGTTTTAGTAGAAACTGAATACTATACACCACCAAGTTACCATGTGACCTAAGCTGCCTCTCATGGATTGTTATCCAACACACCAGGGTACAATGTTGAGTGTGCACAGCAACACTCCATCATCAAATGGAAGTGGTATATATGTGGTTGGGCCAAGCCAGATCCTAAAGGCACACATAAAGTACATGAAGAAGTAGCTCAAATGTCTATGTTCATGGTCCCCACATCTGCTACACTGCTTTCTCTCTCTCTGCCTACACTACGGACTCCTGGGGAGTTCCTCACAGTCAATTGACAGAAGAGGAACAGACTTGGACCTGATCGACAGATGATTCTGCTTAAAAAGTAGGCCTTACAAAAAAGTAGACAACTACAGAACTATAGCCCCTTTGGGGACATTCCTGAAAGACAATGTGAAGGAAAATCCTTCCAGTGTGCAGAATCAACAGTGAACCTGGTTGTTCGGTATGTTTGGAAGGAGAAATGGCCAGATATGCAATTATATACTGATTTATAAGCTGTGACCAATAGTTTTGATGGATGGTCAAAGGCTTGGAAAGAACATTATTGGAAAATTTATTACAAGAAAGTTTGAGGAAGAGTTATGTGGATTGACCTCTCTGAATGGGCAAAAAAATGTGAAGATACTTGTGTCCCCTGTACCAAATGACCTCAGCAGAGGAGGATTTTAATAATCAAGTTTAAAGAATGACCTGTTCAGTGAATACCAGTCAGCCTTTTTCCCCAGCCACCTCTGTCTTTGCCCAATGGGCTCATGGATGAGTAGCTATGGTGACAGGGATGGACATTATGCACAGGCTCAGCAACACAAACTTCCACTCCTGAAGGCAGACCTGGTTATAGCCCCTGGTGAGTGCCCAATCTGCCAGCAGCAGAGACCAATGCTAAGGCTCCAACATAGCATCATTCCGTGAGTTGATCAGACAGCTACCTGGTGGCAGATTGATTACACTGGACATTTCCATAACGGAAGAGCCAGGACTTTGTTTTTACTGGAATAGGAACTCTGGGTACAATTTATCTTCCCTGCATCAATGCTTCTGCCAAAACTGCTGTCCGTGGACTTACAGAATGCCTTATCCACCATCACGGTGTATAGATATTGTTTCTGACACATAGGACTCACTTCACAGCAAATTAAGTGTGGCAGTGTGCCCATGCTCATGGAATTCACTGATCTTATCATGTTCTCTACAACATGAAGCAGCTACCTTGACAGAACAGTGAAATGGCCTCTTGAAGTCTCAGTCATAGTACCAGTTGGATGGCAATAGCATGCAGGGTTTGAGCAAGGTTCTCCAGAGGTTGTATACACTCTGAATCAGCATTCAATATATGGTGCTGTTTATCCCATACCCAAGATTCACAGGTCCAGGAATCATGGTAGAAATTGGTATGGCACCAATCACTATTACCCTTAGTGGCCACTAACAAAAGTTATGCTTCCTTTTCCCATTACTTTAAGCTCTGCTGGCCTGGACATCTTGTTCCAGAGAGAAGAATTTTTTTACCAGGAGACAAAACAATTTCACTGAACTGGAAATAAAGACCAATACTTGGCCATCTGGGGCTCCTCATGACTCTAACTCAACAGGCAAAGAAGGGGGTTACTGTGCTGGCTGTGTTGATTGATTCTGATAAGAAAGGGAAAATTGGACTACTACTCCACAATAAAGGTAAGAAAGAGCATGTCTGGAATATAGGAGATCCATTAGAGCATCTCTTAGTATTACCAGACAGGACCATTAATGGCCCAGACCTTTTAGGAATGAAGGTTTGAGGTCACCCTGCCAGGTAAAGAAGCTTGCTGAAAGCAAAAGGAAGACAGAATTGTTTGGTGGAAAAAGGGAGTTATAAATACCAGCTAAAACTACATGGCCAGTTACAAAAATGAGGACTATGCTTGTCATGTGTATCCCTTCCTATCTTATTTTATTATGAGTATGTTTTTGTGTATATCTCAAATTTTTGTATTTTCTTCCCTCTTTTATTCCCTTATCATATCATTTAATATAAGATGTACTGACTTTACAACATAGTATGTCAGTATTGTTAATTTTACATCATAATATGTAAGGTAAGGGGTATCAAGGAGAAGATTAAACATCACTCAAGAACCTTACCTCCTATTCTGGGGAAGGAGTTATTGCATTTTAGGTTGTCAGCAGGACAGTTGTAACATGTTAGACTAATACAATGGAATATTATTAAGCACTAAAAAGAAATGAGCTATTATGCCATGAAAAGACATTAAAGAAATGTAAATGCAGGCTATTAAATGGGAAAAAAAACAATCAGAAAAGACTACATACTGTATGATTCCAGCTACATGAAATTCTAGAAAGTTAAAACTATGGAGACAGTAAAAAGATGAATGGTTGCCAGGGGTTTGCATGAGGAATGACTGGACAGGCACAGAGGATTTTTAGCACAGAGAAACTATTCTGTATAACACCATAATACAATGATGGATACATGCATTACACATTTGTCAAACTCAGAACGTACAACGTCAAGAGTGAATTCTAATGTATGCTTTGGACTTTGGATGATAATGACGTATGGATGTAGGTTCATTGATTATAACAAATGTATCACTCTGGTGCCATATGTCAATAGTAGGGGAGGCTATGTGTGTGGGTAGAGGAAAGGCGGTATATGAGAAGTCTCTGTACTTTCTGCTCAATTTTGCTGTGAACCTAACACACTTTAAAAATAAAGCTCATTAATTATTTTTTAAAAAAGTGATTTGACTGTACTTTCCTAATGAGATATAAGGACAAGAAGAACTGCAATAAATATTTTAAAATAAAAGTAGAATTACAATTGGCCACAGCAATCCCACTATTATGTATCTACCCTAAGGAAAAAAAAAGACATTCTATAAAAAAAAATACATCTGTACTTGAATGTTTATAGCTACACAATTCACAGTTGCAAAGATGTGGAAATAACCCAAGTGCTCATCAATACATAAGTGGATTAATAAAATGTGGTATATGTTGAACCATGGAGTACTACTCAGCCACAAAAATATGGCAAACTACCTATTGTATTACCCTGGATGGAGCTGGAGCCCATTCTTCTAAGTGAAGTATCACAAGAAAGGAAAAACAAGCACCACGTGTACTTATCATTAAATTGGTAACAATAGATCAACACTAACGTGTACATATGGGTAGTAACATTCATAGGGTGTTAGGCAGGTGGGAGCAGGGAGTAGGGGATGGGTAAATCCACACCTAACGGATGCAGTGCAGGCTATCTGGGGGATGGGCACTCTTGTAGTTCTGACTCAAGATGCAAAGGTGATGCAAAGGAAATTTATGTAACCAAAGTATTTGTACCCCCATAATACTCTGAAATTAAAATAAAAAAAAACTTATCTCACTGGCGATTGAAATATGAAGAGTTGGATAAGAAATCAATGCCCCCATCCAAGTACTAACCCGGTCAGATCCTGCTTAGCTTCAAGACCAGGCACATTCCTGGTGATATGGCCATATATTCACACCTAATGGGTGTGGTGCACACTGTCTGGGGGATGGACCTACTTGAAGCTCTGATTTGGGTGGGGCAAAGGTAATATGTAACCCAAACATTTGTACCCCTGTGATATGCTGAAATAAAACAAATAAGTAAATACAATACAATAAAATAATAAAATAAAAATATATAAAAACGAAACCAGTCCCTATGACTGTTGCTATGAATACAGCACTATATATTTAAAACCTCTTCTACATTATTTTCTTTCCCAAATATAAACCTAGGACTCCTGCTGTGTATCTGTGAAGTTCTTGTCTCAAACTTTTGTTTCATTCCTCTGTGACATACTTTGGATCTTGAAGCATGCTCTTTCATCCTTGTGAACCTGTCATTATAATATCTATTTTGTAGTAAATCTGGACTAATAAAAATCTCTAGAATGAAAAAAATAAATAAAAATAAAATAAATTTAATAATCATATTCTTGTTGGTAGGATTGGGATAGTGATTCTGAAGCTAAATATGTACTTAAAAATGAAGGGAATGTACATTCACACTAATGCAGTTGGTAATTGAGATTGCCATTGTGAAAAAGATAAGATAAAAATACAATAAAGTTTATAAATTTAAAATTTATAAAAACACATGGCCCTCAAATAAACCTAAAATATTTTTAAAATATATGCATTTTCCAAACCTGTCTACTGAAAGGATCTATAATCAGTGACCAAACCGGTAGCAATGAGTACCCCTAGTATCCAAATTTCATTCTATAAATACCACTTTACTATAAACGGTTTTTTGGTATGATGGTTAGTTTTATGTGTCAACTTGGCTAGGCTATAGTAGCCAGTTATTCAACTGAATACTAATCTAGGTGTTGCTGCAAAGATATTTTGTAAATGTGATTAACATATAAAATCACCTGACTTTGAGTACAGACTATCCTCTCCTCAAAATCTGAGAAGGTCTTATCCAATGTGTCATAAGGCTTTAAGAGTAAAACAGAGATTTTCCTGACGAAGAGGAAATTCTACCCATAAACCCTAGAACCAGATCCTGCTCAGAGTTTCTGGCCTACTAAGCTGCCCAGGGATTTCAGACTTGCCTAGTGAGCCCCCAAAATTGTGTAAATCAATTCCTTGCAATAAATCTCATATATATGAGATATACATTTTTGAGATATATAAGGTTATATATAGTATATATTTGATTAAATAAAATATTAAAATTAACTCCCCCTTTTTAAAATTTAATGTGCCTAAGAGAAAATAAAAATTTTACATATGTGATTTGTATTTGTGGCTCACATTTTAATTCTATCAGGCAATGTTTATCTTTAGGCTCCCGCCCCTCTTACTTTTTTTCTGCAAGTTATTTGTCAGAAAAATTAGGTGGTTTTTCCTACATTTTGCTGACTAGCAAAGATTCACATAGCCTAAATTTTGCTCACTGTGTTCCCAAGTTTCAACATATATTACTCATATTTTATCCTTATTGGTGGTTAGGGATACAGACCTGATCACATCCAGGCTTGATTTTTGTTTGGCTATGGATACTTTATAGTTGTACTTCCATCAGAAGTCACATAATGTTATGTTGTCTATATCTTCATGATGTTAGTAGCCACTGAGGATCATTGCTTAGATAAGTTATTTTATTTGTGTTTGCAAAATGGTGATATGATAATGTAATTTTATAATCCCTTATTTATTACCTTGAGTACTTTAGAAATGAACAATATCTACCCATCAATTATATGGAGATATAGTTTTTCCAGTGTGTGGAAATCATACTCCAGTGGTATCTTTTAGCTAAACTGAATTGACTCTTATAATAGCTTAAGGAAAGGACCCTATCAATAAAAATGCTTCCCTACATTTCACAAAAATATTAAGGGCAGATTTCAAATGTCACTGACAAAGAATTCCTAGCAACAGATTACAGTATGTAAGAAATGCACACCATAGAATCTCCACTGTTTGATTTAGACCTACCAAGACCACTTGCAGATTCAATTATACAGCATGCAGATTCAGTACAAGGAAGAGCAATCCTAAGAGATAATCCAATTCACATCCCATTAAAGCAATGAAGAAGGCTCTTGAGAAGCAACTAGCATTTCAAGAGCCAAGGTCTGGGGTCCAAGGCGTACATATGATTAAACCAACCCAGCTAGAAGTAATTATCTACAGATTACCTCAGGCATCCTCTAAGGATGAGTTGCTTTTGAGAGGACACAGTGTCATTCAGTCTGAATTCAGTAATTATAACAATTTATTTGGAAGATAGAAATGCACCCTCTGCTCTATGGATAAAGAAAATAAAGAGTGTAAAAATGCCACCACTTCCATAAATATTCCAAGTCTCACCTAGCATCCCAACATTGTCCTTTCTTTTTTGGAGGCTTTCTAAACTTCAAAAGTACCCTAATTATGAAAATATGCATATTCTTTGGAAATATGAGGGCTTATACCTTTGATCTAGAAAACACTTATATGAACTGAACACAAATTATGTGTTTGGCACAGAAGAAGGGCATCGTATGGAAGAGGGAGGGAGCCATTTATTTATTAGATAGGCACTTATGGAGCCCATAGTATATGTCAGATATTGTGCTGTGAAATAATAATAGAAAAATAATGGGAAGAACTCAAAGATTTGTATTTAGGCAGATAATAATGGTACAGTGTGACACATGTGATCATAGAGGTAGGAACCTCTGCTAGTCCATTCAGGCTACTATAGAAAAATATCATAAATCTGGTGGCTTATGAACAGAGAAGTCTATTTCTCACAGTTCTGGAGGGTGGAAGTCCAAGGTAAATGTGTTGGCAGATTTGGTGTCTGGTGAGTTCCCATTTCATCGATGATAGATGGCCGCCTTTTTGCTGTGTCCTCATAGGGTAGAAGGGTGAACAAACCCTTTTGGGCTTCTTTTATAAGGTTATTGATCCTATCCATGAGAGCTCTGCCCTCATGAAGTAATCACATTCCAAATTTCCCACATACTAATATCATCACTTTGGGGGTTGGGTTTCAACATATGAATATTTTAGAGGGGACTACACGCTTTCAGATCATAGCAGAGCCTAAGTCTGAAGCAAGTGTGGGAAAACCATACCAGAAGTGATGACAGTTGAGTTGATTAAAGGATGATTAAGATTTAGTCCAACAACATAGGGAGTTATTAAAAGGAAGGAGCATGTGTGAAACATTCTTGCTTGTGAAATAGAAGATAAAATATCATGGAAGCAAAGTATGACTTTATTTTCTTTTTGTTTTTGGCCAGGAGTTTCACGTTATATCTATATACCTTGGGTATATGGTAGAATACTGTGAAAGTCAAGTTGACAAAGACTAGATTACTAAATAATTTAGGCATTAAGCATTAAAAGACAAGGCAGAAGGTGTCAAAATAAAATGCAATCATATTTACCACTTCATTTAGTGGTGAACTTAGTCCACTCCCACTTCATCTTCTATGCACAGTTGTTCTTTACATACCCCAGAGACACCTCTCCATGGCTGCACAGACCTAGTTTTGCATAGTTGCATAGTAGCAGAGAGGCTTGTTTCAATTTTGGTGGACTGACTGTACTTCAAGATGCTATTGTATGTGATCTCGTCTTACCACTTGGTGTTAATTATAGCCTGTAGCCCATGCAAATGAAACTGAGATAAAACATGTGATTTCAATTACATGGCCAAATCTCATAATTTGAGGCTGCCACTGCTTCAACTCTATCAAGTATGAGCTTTCCATCAGTCTGGATTTTTAAAGCTACCTTTAAAAATGCTGATCACAACAAAAAGCATGTATTTTGGTAAATTTAACACACACTAGAGTTCACTGTTCATCTTCATTGAGCAAACCACAGCAAACAGAAGAAAAGGAAGGAAGGAAAGAAAGAAGGGAGAGATTAGGAAGGAGCCAAACAGAATACATGTCGTCGTATCAAGTAGTATTCCCTCCAAGCAATGTCCTCACATTGACCCTTATTCCTTAGATAAGATTCTGTACATCAAAGCATTAGGTAAAGTGCAAACAGCTATACAAATACTAATTATTGAAAATAACAAAATGTTCTAAAAATTTTGCTCAATATTCTTCAATCTCTCAATGTCACATAGATTTACCTCCAACATAAATACCTTAGAAAATACATATTATAGTCAACTGGCAATATTCTCCATAAAGTACTCCTGAGGGCAAAGAACATTCTACATTGAAACAGAGAGCAAGTTATGATTAATAATGTAACAGGTCACCATAATAGAAGGGTATTCTGCTAGAAAACAAACTTGTTTGCTTCCATTACATGTGTGTCCACATGCTCATGTGCATTTTGTGTATACATGTATGTGTGTGTATGCATATGTTTCTTTTTTGGTGAGCCACGTGCCAGAAAATCACATTGGAAATTTCTGAACATGGTAGACTTCTTAGATTCACTTTCTTGTTTCTTAAAAAGGAAAGGAAAAAATTAAATTTCCCTGGAATGAGAAAATATATTGTCCTTGAGTAAGATCGATAAAGATTGCCTAAAGTCATTGAGGGTACTATAACTTGAAAAGTAGAAGTAAGGCAAGATGCAATTTGGCATACAATTTTCCTCCCTTATCTGCAGGGGATATCTTCCAAGACCTCCAGTGGATGACTGAAACTATGGATATATATCACACTGTTTTTTTCCTACACATACATGCCCATCATAAAGTTTAATTTGTAAATTAGGCACAGTATTAACAACAATGACTAATAATAAAACAAAACAGTTATAACAATATATTAATAATATAGTAAAAGGTATGTGTATCTGGTAAGAGTTACTTGAACACAAGCACTGCAATACCATGACAGTTGATCTGAGAACTGAGACAGCTGTTAAGTGACTAAGGAGTAGGGAGCATATACAACATGGATAGGCTAAACAAAGGGATGATTCATATCCTGGGCAGATGGAGCATAATTTAAAACTTATGAACTGTTTATTTCTGGAATTTTCCATTTAATATTTTTGGACTGTGACTGCAGGTAACTGAAACCACAGAAAGCAAAATCTTGGATAAGCAGGCACTATTGCATTTAACAATCACACTGTAGTTCAGTGTTCATCCTTACTGAGCAAACCTCAGTGAACAAAAGGAAATAATGAAAGAGTAATTAGACACATGGTTTTAGATCAGTACCTAATGCAGATCACTGAAAGAGAAGCAGATCCATTGATTCTACATTTGTGGGATTGCACATAAAAATATGACTCCAAATCTAGATTTTAAATAGCTACCTACAAAAGAAGAAAGTAGTTTTAAGAGAACTGAAAGAGCTGAGCTAAAAACAACTTGAGGGTACTGACTTAGAATGCCTTAGTCAACCTTCGCTGTGAGGTAGTAGAATCACTTATTACTCTAACCATAACATATATAGAAGCTATTGCCCCAGCAGTGGGCCCACATTTTCTATCAAATGTTCAACAGCCACAGCACAGGGTATTAGATAGGAGGATCACAGCTGACAGATTTCCCAGATTTTGGTTCTGATTTGTGTATTTTGTCCCCGAGTAATAATACCAGCAAACCTTTTTTTCTGTCTAAAGTGTATTCTGATTTAGATGGTAAATTACATGGTCCCTCTACATTTAGAAGGAAAGACAGAAGTAAACCAATCTGGCTAGATTTCTCTGAGGTTGGATTTGGAAACTTGAACTTCTCCACTGATATGGGTTTCTTTGAATGCTCAGAGTTGGGCGGATTCCATAAAATTGTATCAGCAGAATATCAGAAATCTGGACAACACACTAAATCTTCAGTTTAAGAGTCTCATTAAATTATAATTCTTTCTCACTTGCTCTGATAGTATATTTATTCTCCCACATTCACGAAGATAAAATCTCAGGCTTTGTTCTTTTATTGATCAATCATGTGCTTCTGTGGAAGTCTATAACACTCATTCCTATAAAATTACTAATTTAATCTCTAAACAACATGAATTCTAAGTAGAAATTTGTTCTTATTTCTTAATAAGATATTCAGAATTTCCTAAATTTCCCTAATCCCTGCATACAAAGTGAGGGCAAAGATTACATTACATATGCACCAGTGCTTTTTTTTCTGTCCCCTTTCAGACAGAGTCAGAAAGTTTGTTTGAGAAACAGGAATGTCTAACTCTGGGTTTATTATCACCTAGAAAATCACTTGATCATGTCGGGATATATTTCTGATTTTTGCAATGATAAATTTACGGTTCATATTCTTTGAAGATCCTTTTTGCTCAAAAATTATATTTACTCTATTACTATGATATAATAGGACTGACTACACCATTCAAATTCAATTCTCAACTTTCCCCTTACTAAGTGGACATAAACAAATCCTAAGAAACGTTTCCTTCTACAAGCAGACTTTAATGAACCCAAACTCTGACATTTGCCAGCTGGGTTACATTGGATGTGTTTAACGCTGGGACACTTAGAAATTTCAGCCTCAGATTTTATAACTTCAAAATAGGGGAGCTGGAAGAATGACTCCATAGTTTTCTCAAACAAAGACTCTGTTTCTTAGTGAAGAATGTTTTACTTAAATAAAACAAATAATTTTGTCTTTTTCCCTCTCCTGTGTAACATTTCTCTTCCATGTTCCCCTGTCAGGATAAAAGCCTTTTGCCCTAACTATGATAGGTTAAGGCTTTTAAGAAAGTGTAGACAAGAAAAGTCAATTATGGGTTTAAGCTTTGATAATATACTCCAAGTTTTCACAGACAACTGGGTGATTTCTCTCCTTTTCCACTCTACTTAATTTGTTTGGATGAAGCCTGAAGGAGAAAATTCACTTTTCAGCTGGTTGCATTCTTGAGAAGAATCTGGGAAAAATCCCACATGCTCTGAGCCAGCTGCAGAGAGGCCTGAGTGGTTCCTTAATGACTGTAGGCTGGGCATTCAGGAGTGTGGCCACCAATCTGACTTTAGATGAGCACAGCACTTTTATGAGACGACGGAAATAGCAGCTCAGACCCTATACCTGGGCTGTTCAACACTTGGCCTGGGGCTAACCCTTGCTTCTTCTCAATTCAGGAAGGAAGATGCAGAGACCTACAAATGCTGGAAATTGTCTCAGGTTCTCCTATCATAAGGATTGTTCCTGCATGTTCTATGGAGGTCATCCAATGCTATAAATTTGGTCTAATAGAAAAATAACATTTTCCCAGCCCACTGCACAGTTAAATTGTCAATATATCCATTTGCCAGCTTTTTAAAAAAGGATCATTTAACTATAAAACAGCCTATAAATGTATATTATACTTTCTTTGTAGTGAGGTGATTAGAAATGATTATTTCACACATATGCCATGTTTTATAGTTTATATAGTTATATTAAACGTTACTTCCCCTCCTCTTTTAATTTATATGTTGCTAAATATATTAGTATAATTGTGCTGTTTGATGGTAAAACAATCTTCTAAAGAATGTCTTAGTGTTGTATACCTGTGTGTATGGTTTTTCTTCCTATCAACTAACTGGATTGTTGCCACCTCGTTAGCCAGCTCTCAATCAAGCAAGGGGGATACATGAATTGAGAGATTGCTGCATATGGCAGACAGTACTCAGTAACTCTTTAGGGAATACTCTCTGCCAATTTTGGGTTCTAAATCTGTTTTATGTTCACATTACTGCCCTCAACTGAGAATAGCATTCAGCTTCATTCAAGTCACAGTAAGCCTTGTTTTCCTGTTGGAATTAGGATGTATTCCTGAAACTGCATGCATAGAACAGTAAACCAATCACTATGGAATGAACTATCAGTCTGAAATGCCTAACACAACAATCATTTAGTCAGTAATAGGAAACAGTTTTGCTTTACATTTCAAAGTCTGGCATTTAACTTATGATTTTGTCAATACACACTAAAGGCCACAGAAAAGCAGCTATGATGGATCTGCTACCAAGCTAACTCTTGGCAATTGTGTGTTTTGTTCTGTTGAGTTGCTGCTTATGCCTAACAATAATATTGCCTAGATTCAAAAGAAAACATAGAAGTCCATTTCCTGAATAAAGTACAGGTACCAGGCAGGAAAATTATGTGAGAAATGTCTGAATGCAAACATTATAAATTTTATAAACATTACAGCAACCAAGAAGAGAGCTAATATTAAAACTTTTTAGGTCTTTATTGGCTTGTCCTTTCAACAAATATTATTATGCATCTTTCTGGGCAGTATAATATGTTACTTGCTAACGAGTCCATAAGTGAGTAATGAATAGGTTTTGCCCCAAAGAAATTACGATCTATTAAGATGAGTATACATTTAAACATAATAGAAGGAACTACAAATTACTCTCATCCCCTGGAGTAGATTATGCAGACACCTCAATGTCAGGGACCATGTGACGTCATTCCTTATCCATCCTCATTGTAAGTTGTAGTCCTCAGAATTAGACACCAAGACAAAAATTTGGATGCAAGTGGTTAGTTTATTTGAGAAGTAATTTTAGCACTGGTAGGGGAATGAGGAAATGAGATAAGGAAGGGAGGAAGTAAGCCAATACTGGGAACTTTAATGAGCAGTTTACTGCCATAAGCAACCTGAGCACAATCCCACGGCAGATGCTCAGAGACAACCTAGGACACCTTCCGGGTTATCTATTTATGGGGTGAAGAAGATTGGCTTTTTATCCATCAATTCCTCTCTGACATTGGATGAGGGCTACTACAGGCCACATTAACTCCTAGATGTTTTCAACTTTCCCTGAACATTGACCAAGAACTTTCCAGTGGCCCTAAAGAAATCTGAGGTAGACACTCATGGATCCAAACTACAGTGTCCAGCAGGAAGCTGTGAGCATATCTGGGAATGGTGGTGGTAAGGAATATCTGTGGGACAGCAACTATGTCTGTTCACTTTCTTTGCTATAGCTCACAGCATGTTTTTAAACACATTGTGAGAATTCAGACAATATCAATTTATCCAAGAAATATTGTAAATTCTGTCTTATATTGCATTTTCAATTTCTGCAATAAATGAATGGAATATTTTCTTTCTAATCCCTACTTCTGTTTATGTGTCACTTATTATTGCACAATTAAAATATTGTAATGGCTTCCCAATTGATTTCCCTGCCTCCAGTCTGCACATATTCTAATCCATCATATATATTGTTATCAGCTTAACATCTGTTTTCTTCCTTTAGCAAACATCTCCAGTAGTTCTTCCGTGTCTATAAGAACATGCCATAATTTTTAACGTCCATGAAGGCTGCATTTTGCATTCTACAGAATACCTTTGCTTATATTATTGTGTTCATTCTTCACACATGAATATGTATTATTACCCCATTTTATATATAATCCCTAAAAAGTTTGTGATTTTCCTCATAAAATTTAAATGAATTTCTGATATATTACACTAAGACAAGAACTTAGAATTTGAGCCCAATTCTTCTGTATCTTCCTTTTGTACCCCATTTATTCATTCTCTATTTTTCTGTCCTGCTATGTTTCCAACAAGACTTACTCTAATTCTTTGGCTTGCAATTGACCTGGAAGGCACCAACAGAAATTGTAGGTTTGTAACCATAGGAAACCATTGGAAACAATACACCACTTTAGTATTAGATGTTCTCATGTATCAATTTGGTACCTCATAATGTGAAGGGCAAATTAAAACATATCTTCTACACTAAACATACACATCCCACAGATATATAAAATGAGACTCTGTCTCAATATTGGCTTGTCTCTATCCTGAAATGAAGCCCGTATTTCACATGAGGTAAAAGACCATATTAACTTGCCAAGGAGAGGGGCAAGACTTTATCTGTTTTACTGCTTTTATCTGACCAACCATCTACAGCTTGTCAAAGAAGTTGGAAAAGCCAAGAGGTAAGTTAGGAATTAAAGAATTACTTTGACAAGAGCACTGCTGTGAGTCCCATTTCCCAAGGGGATTTGGGTGGGATGACTGTCTACTGACCTTAATTTTGGCCAGAGGAACTTCAAAGAGCTAACTCAGGGAGCTTGATTGTAATCCCAGCAGTCTGGTGACACACTGGATGAGGGTCAGACTCGCAAGTGAGAATTTAAAGGGCAAAAGACTGTAGCAGAAGCTACCAGCCGTGCAGCTAAGTGAAAATCAGAGTGTAATTGAAAATAACTGCACTCCCACTGATGGTAGATCAAAGGGGCATATTTTCTATACTATATATAAGAGAAATTTGGCCAGAGTTGGTTTAGATCGTGCAAAGAGGTTCAAAAGGAGGGGCAAGTGGACGTCAGCTGAAAGAGGTTGGAAAAATTTTGCCAAATACCTAAGAAATGAGAGAGGAATCTTGAATGGTGGGATAGGGAAAAGAAATCTGCATGTGTCAAGCGAAGTAAAGACCAAAAATGCTCATGATTAAAAACTTCCTAAATAACTCCCAAAGGCATCTCTAAAAGAGAGTCAGCTTTGAACTTCCACCACAGCCAGAGAAAACCAATACCACGCTGGTACAGGTAAGTAACATATGGAGAATCCACACATTTTTTTCTATTACAAGCAGTAATTCCAAAAAGGAGAGAAAACTAATCATAGACAATATTTAGAGGCTTTATTATTGTTATTGTTATAAGGGACTATACAGAATAATAAATAGCCTGATAAGACAAATTTGGAGGAACTTTTATTATCTAAGAATGGCCCCAAAACATCTGAGACCAAATTCTAATGGTCAATTTGAAGATATTAATGCCCTTTTCCCACAAAACACATGCACATTTAACAGCAGTAGGTTCTTGAGAATAATGACCTATTGTGTATGGTGATAAATTTGCAAAATATATTTGATATCTCAAGAAAACTAACCTGAAAGATGATGGTGCTTGACACTTAATTGCATCTTATATACACATCTGATAAAGGGCTGATAACTAGAATCTATATGGAACTCAGGAAAACAGCAAAGAAAAAATCAAACAACCCCATTAAAAAGTGGGCAAAGACATGAACAGAAATTTTCACAAGAAGACAGACTAAGGGCCAAAAAATATATATGAAAAAATGCTCAACATCTCTAATCATCAGGGAAATGCAAATCAAAACCACAATGAGATATCACTTACCTCCAGTGAGAATGGCTTTTACCAAATGTTCCCAAACAATAAATGTTGGTGTGCATGCAGAGAGATAGGGACACTCGTACACTGCTGGTGGGACTTCAAATTAGTACAACCTCTGAGGAAAGTAATATGGAAATACCTCAAAGACCTACAGCTAGAACTACCATTTGATCCAGCAATCCCATTACTAGACATCTACCCAAAGGAAAAAAAAAAGACATTCTATAAAAAAGACATCTTCTCTAGCATGTTTATAGCAGCACAATTCACAATTGCAAAGATGTGGAAACAACCTGGTGCCCATCATGATATACATGAGTGGATTAATACAATGTAGTATATGTATACCATGGGGCTCTACTCAGCCACAGCAAACAATGATGATCTAGCACCTCTAGCATCTCTGTCCTGGATAGAGCTGGAGCCCATCCTACAAAGTGAAGTATCACAAGAATGGAAAAACAAGCACCACATGTACTTACCATCAAATTGGTATTAACTGATAAACACTTATGTGCACATATAGTAGTAACATTCATTGGGTGTCGGGCAAGTGAGGGAATGGGTATATTCACAACTAATGTGGGTGCACAGGGTGCACACCGCCTGGGAGATGGACATGCTTGAAGCTCTGACTTGGGTAGGACAAAGGCAATATATGTAACCTAAACATTTGTACCCCCATAATATGCTGAAATAAAAAAAAATGAGATGAGGTACCTTTTAAAATTTCTGTTTTTTGAAATATTTCAAGAATAAAAACATCTTGTTGTTGTGGAAAGACTGTATCATCTGCAAAATTCATATGATAAAATTCTAACTCCCAAGGTATTGTATTAGGAGGTGGGGACTTTGGTAAGCAATTTAGGTCATGAGAGTGTTAACCTCATGAATGGAATTAACGCCCTTATAAAAAGAGACCCCAGAGAGCTCTCTAGCCTTCTTTTTCTACCAAACAAGGATACAGTAGTTTAAAACCTGGAAGTGCATTCTCACCAGAACCTGATGGTACTGGTACCCCAATCTCAGACATCCAACATCCAGAACTGTGAGAAATAAATCTCTATTTTTTATAAGCCATCTAGACTATCATACTATGTTATAGCACTTTAAAGCACCGTAGACACCCATTAAATAAATGACATTAATTTAAATCTATTTACCAGATGAGTACATATTTTTTACTTTACCATTAACACATAAATTACAAAGAAAAAAGATATAGCTGAATGTTGAAGATAAATTGGGTTTCCGAATGTTAAAGCAACTGCCTTTTAATTGTTTCATGTTTAACAAAATAATTCTTAGTATGTAGAAACCAATAAATCAGAGATTTAATCATATGATGCCTCTAAACAAAGGCTGAAAACCACTGACATTAAACATCAAAACTTTAAAGGTCAAGACAAAAGCAAAATGAATGAATGAATGAATAAATAGATGAAGGCCCTGGGCAGGAGGTGGGGAGGAAATCTAGAGAACATATTCCCGTAGGAAAATAATATCAGTTAGTATTTACACAGAGAGAAAGGCTTTTCTAAATAGAACTGTACAGAGAAAGTTAAAACAAAACAAAGATGAAGAAAGAATAATAGTTAATTAAGATAGTAAATAAAGGAAAAAATAAGTTAAGAAATACTGGCATGATTATTCATGGTTTAGTTTCACTCAGAGGGAGGCTTGATATTTTTATGCAATTCTAATATAGTTTTCATAAAGTAGAATTTTGTACATCATAGAAAAATGTAAATACATTACAGTCCACACGCATAATTAACAAATGTTCTCACCACTAGCCACAGCACAGTGAAACGACCATTCTAATTTTCCTGCCCTCAGAATAATTTCTATGGATTACGGTTCCCTGGATAGATTTTGCAATCAGTCTTAAATATGTTACTGTCCTTGAGTTTATCAGTGCCTGCTTACTATTTTAATTTTTGTCTCTTCTGTGTAAGCAATCTGCAGATATTCCTTCCAAATATTCTTTTTAAATACAGCTATGATGGAAGCAACAATACACAGGAGAACTGTCTGAGCGCTCATTATGAAACAAATTGAGGCATATTCAAATATACAGAAAGAGAAGATGAGATATGAGAATTCATGTGATTATAACTTGTTTTTGTCACTAACAAGATATTTGTCACATGACTGCTCTATCTGTTATGAATTGGAATATTAAGGGAGTATGCCATACGGTGAGAAGCAATTGTCCTTATGGTAAACTATTCTCACCACCTTCTAATGACAAGGAGAATATCATTAAGGGTGAATTGCCTGGGTCACTTTCTAAAGGACTTCAATAATGAGGAGAGTGAGTTAAGAAAAGCAAAATTTGTTCTACCTACCTCTTGCTGAACCTAGTATAATAGTCTCCTAAAATGTTTCTCATACTCTTCCTCCTTGAAATAATTTTTCACATTGCAAACAGAGTGATCTTAGGAATGTTAAAATCTTTTTTCAAATGTAGTTTTTAATTGGTACATAAAAACTGTGTGTATTTTTGACATAAAACATGATATTTTGAGAGATACACACACACCCACAAACATATACACATATTATAGAATGGCTAAATCAAGGTATTTATCATATGCATTACCTCATATACATATTACTTTTTTATGGTGAGAACACTTCCAATCTATTCTCTTAGCAATTTTCAAGCATAAAATATGTGATTATTAATATCTATAGTCACCCTGATGTATAATACACAGATCTTAATATGATACCCCTTTGCTAAAGTATCTTCAGTGGCATCTCATTATTCCTAGAAAACTATTTTTTTCATTTAAAAAAATGAAAAGAATAAATTGCTTCATGTGGAAAGAAGATGAGCCCAACCTATCTCCTGTTTGAGTCTTTAACCTCATGTTGTGCCATGCCCTGGCCGCATTTGTCCCAGCCACAATGGCCTCTTTCAGGGGCCCCTACTCAGATCGATTACTCCTTTACCCAGACTCAATTCAGACTCAATTTCCTCTCCCCTGAAATCTTTTACCTCTTTGTTTTGCCTAGCTTGTGACTATTTCTTCTTAATGTTCATGTTTATTTATTTATTTATTTTTTTGCCACAAGAATGTTTTCTTAGATAAACTGCTCAGTTAAAATCTGCCTGACATACAATTCCTTAGCAATATGCATGCCTCTTTTAAAGCCCTAGCACAGCTACAATTTTAAATATACAGGTATTTTAAATGAATGTTTATTTCCTGCCCTTCACAAGAGGGTAAGCTCTATGAGAGAAGAAGGGAATATGTATTTGTTCAACATTGCATTATCCTTACTCAACTGGCTAAAATTAAGAATTCAAAGGAGAGTGGTAGTTAATTAAAAATTTAAAAGTGTTCAGGGACTATTTGGGGTGGGATGAGTTAACATAAATCAGTACAATATGTGCTTCCTGCCTTTAGTTGAGCTTACAATCTTGTTTCAGAAACAAGACATATGCACTTGAAAGATTAATCATAACTGAGTAGATTACACAAATTAATAACATAGCAGAGGCCGGGCGCGGTGGCTCACGCCTGTAATCCTAGCACTCTGGGAGGCCGAGGCGGGTGGATAGCTCAAGGTCAGGAGTTCAAGACCAGCCTGAGTAAGAGCGAGACCCCGTCTCTACTATAAAATAGAAAGAAATTA
>CAUYRT010028628.1:0-14240 GCA_963574885.1 Lepilemur ruficaudatus
TTGGAGAACAAAGGACCTCTACAAGAGAGAAAAGCACAGTCTGGTAATCATGGAGTATACAGCCAATAAAAATTATCTATTTTAAACTTTCATTATTGGCCAGGCGCAGTGGCTCACGCCTGTAATCCTAACACTCTGGGAAGCCGAGGTGGGAAGATCGCTTTAGCTCAGGAGCTTGAGATCAGCCTGAGCAAGAGCGAGACCCTGTCTATACTATAAAAAAAAATTATCCAGGTGTGGTGGCACACACCTAAAGTCCCAGCTACTAAGGAGGCTGAGGTAGGAGGATCCCTTGAGCCCGGGAGTTTGAGGTTGCTGTGAGCTAGGCTGATGCCACGGCACTCTAGTCTGGGCAACAGAGTGAGACACTGTCTCAAAAAAAAAAAAAAACAAAACCAAAAAAACATAGACTTTTATTATTATCTTAAAACAAATCAAACATGGGAAACAAAACTAGAACCAGTTAAAAGCTTAAATAAGATAGTTTAAGACAGCATCTTTCAAAGTGGTAAAAAGCTTTCTCAATAAGTCTCTTTTTAGTAAGCAACCAATAAAAATTTTCAGTTCAATGAAAGCAACTGTCCTTACGGCAAAAGTTAGTTAGGAGAAAGAATGAGTAAATTATTTTAATTACAGATAAAAAGTTGTATATATTAATAATATTCTCCTCAAAGAATAAACTTGTAGTGATCACAGACCTTAATTCATTAAAAAATATTTAGATACTAACATGTACCTTAGCATGTGTACCTTACTATGTACAAGGTACATATTAGGCACCTGGGATATAGCATGAAGAGAGATGAGCTTTCTGTCCACAAGCAGTTTACAGCCCATCCTCCAGATTTTGCTTATAATTACTAACAAATAATTCATCATTTCTATAGCCTTTCAATGAACATAAAAGCATATTTCTTTCATATTATCTCTACCTCAAAATAAAATCATACAAGTTAGACTTACTTGAGGCTGGATTAGATGTGAAATATCTGATCATTGTCCTCTGTAGAGCAGGAACTCTCCATAAACAGAATACAAAGACATTTGCAGCTATGATACCTACAAAATAAACATTTATAATTTGGGGAGAGTAAAAAGAAGAGCAAAGACAGTTTGATCTAAAGTCCACCTGAATAAGATTTTCTACCACAATTATGTAAGAGTACCATATACTTGCAGGGTGGGAGGGGACCTAAGAAAAGTGAAATCAATACTTTTAAAAGTACCGAAACTGTAAAGTCACAGAATTCCTGGAAAATTGCAAATGCTCTAGGACCTAACTTCCTTCATCTAGATCCATACTTTACTTACTTCTTCAGAACAGTTCAGTCTTCTCAATAATAATCATATCTATAATTATTCAATAATGCCAAGCCAAAGATAGAAGTAATATACAGAATTAGGTTCTCTGGCCAAGACTAGAAAAGCTAACATCACTTCTTTTACTTCAGGGAATGGTACACTTCTTAAACTCATTGCTGGCTCATGGAAACATCTGTGGATCATCCATATAGAAGAAAGTCAACACGTTTGAGAAAAATACTCATTTGATAAGAATTCAGGGATAATCTGGAAGAATTTGCAACTGCTTTTGAGGTATGTTTACATGTGGGAGTTGTGTGACTATTTCATTTTTCTGCAAGTGCCTGATATTGCTAGTACTACAAGTAAATTGAGTAAATTTATTTCATAACAGAATTAACTAGTCACATTTTAGGGAAGAAATTAAGTTATTCCTGAAAAGCACATGCGATAAAAAATACATTATTTTATGAATTGCCACAACTCCTTGCACACAGCAGGTATTCATCTACTTGTTGAATTAAAGGAATTTAAACATTTATTCCTCCAATTTCTTTAAGCAAAAGGCAAGTAGCACTTTCAACTTCTTCAATGACAATAGGACTGATTTCAGCAACATTCTGGTAGGAGGATTTATTTCAGAAGATATTCTTTATATAATAGTCCCTGCCAGCCACTACACCTTGGAGTTAGCTTTAGTTTCCATATTTGTTCATTCTGTGAGGCTCTCAGCTGTCTCCTGGCATTTCAAGTCTGTCCAATTTTTGCTCTCCCACTTGAGAGTCAGGTAGGAAAAGAAGCTACCATTTTTCATAGATTCTAAGACATTTTTCCCATTTTAATATCTGAAATCAGGATGCATCTTAAAATTAGTGGTGTGTCACAGCTTAATTGGTAGCATTTTTTCCTTTCTCCATAGTGTATTAAATGGAGTTTTACTGCATTTTGTTAATTTCATCAGTTGTATCAGATATCTCACTGGTAGGGACTGTGACAGCTGTCATACCATCTTTACTCTTTCAAAGATGGCGAGAGGGACAGTATTTATAGGGATCACAAGCAAGGCAATTAAGAGCACTGTGTGTACCTCCCAATGAGAAGCCTGGAACCCTAAGGGGAGACAGGCAGAGGAAAGGCAGAGACTCCACAGAACCTCAGGAGGTTTATCCTACAGGAAGACAGCAGTGATTAGTGTTGCCTAGGGTTCTTTAGTTTTCTTTAGAAGAGTTATAACTATCTTTACTACCCAGAGCACCCCCTTAGGTCTAGGTTATTGTACATACTGATTGGTATCTTAGGGTAAAGAAAACCTGAGAATAGTCTGGCCATCATCATAAAGATCAGGTTTCCACGATCATAAAGATAATCAGTCAGGGCTTTGGTGTTTACTTTACTTGTGGTTCAATGCAAAGCAAGCAAGAAGGGGTCCCTTATCCTACCCGCTACGCTGAAAAATTGCAACAACTACCCTGCCTACTCTTTCAGTTCCACAGGCTGCTTCCTCAAACCAGTGACATACAGCACACACAACTTCTGGAAACCACAGGTACCACAGCACTGTAGAGAAGTAGGATGCATCTCTGGTTAAAGTGATTATAACTAGGGAAAGACTTGGAAAAGGGAAAGATAACCAAAAACATCAAGGTTAAGAGGAGACAGAGTAAACACTGCCAAGTTTTCAATCCAAATGCAAGAAGCCTTTCCGGTAAATCACGAGAGTACTGGCACTAGAACAGACTGTAGGCAAAATCTCTCACTTCATAGATCAGTGGTCACCAAAACTTCTTTGATTAGGCACCCCATCAGTAAACAACTGAACAGACATACCCAATATGTGTATACTTATTTACAAATTATACACATGAACCAACTATAGTTCATTATAAAACACTAGCAAATTAAAAAGATATGAGGAAAATAAAATGCAGGTATTTTCTTCCTTGCAAATCCCATTCTGAAGGCCAGGTATAGATGAGAAAACTGAGGCTCTAAAAGGTACTATTTGTCAGAGAGGCAAATTTCTGTGGCCAAGCCAGAATTCCTAATCTAGTGCTCTACTATATACCAAGACACGGGTAGCCTGGAGAATTTATTTTGACCTTGGTCATCCTAGGACTTCAGACACCAGACAAAGGGCTCCCTAGCTGAGAAACTGCACAGGCCGGTCCCCAGAAGCAGGTGAGCAGGAGAGGATGTGCGGTAATCCTAGGCCTGCTGAGGCAGCACCGTACAATGGCTGAAAGTATGGTGAAGGAGTCCAGCAGAACTAACTCTGTCCTACTTACATTATAACCTCTTACCTAAGAGGCCTAACCTCTCAGCCTCAGTTTCCTCTTCTGTAAAATGAGGGTAAGAAAATCTACATGAAAGAATTGAGTGATGATGAAATGAGAAAACACAATTAAATGTGAAAGTCACACAGTAATGAACCAATAACTGAAATTATGGTGGAAAGAGAATGGCCTTTTCAGGTCTGAATCCTAGATATGCCACTTAGCATTTTATCCCTTTCACTTCAGTTTCCCCATCTGTAAAATTAGGATAATAATTCCTCCTCAAAGGCTGTAACGAGGCTTAAGTAAGACAGTACATGCACTTAGCATGCAGATGGATCAAAGAATGATTTCCTCCCCTCTCTTTCTCCTTTGAGAAATGCAACAGCTTAAGGTCTCTGTATCTCCATTTAATACAGGTTTTACCTGATTCCTCCTGACTCAGTGACTTCCTGGACAAGGTTGGCACTACTGATTCAGGAAGGCTGCTGTCCCCATGCCAACTTCTACCAAGTGTGACACACTGAATTACATCATTGAAAATAACAAAATAAGGGTCTCGGAAAACTCTCTCTTTCATAAAAGCAATGAAAAAACTTGCAAAAAATTATCAGAATCAATTTTTCAGAACTTTGGAAACTAACCAAAGGCTTGCAGCAAACCAGAGAACATTTATTTTAAAAAACTTGGTCAATCTCAGAACAGCTAGCTTTGTAGCATTTTCCCTTGCCCTAGTCTCATCTCCTGCTCTCCAGCTCCAAAGTAACCTTGAAAACAGCCCACATTCCCAGTGCAGCCTGACAACTCCCAGAAGGAGCTGGTAGAATTGTGCTGGAGCTCTTTTAAAGCCTCATTCCCTAAGAATTGTCATTATCTGACCTGGCTGTTGTTGCCCCAAAAGATTCCACTTGCAAGGCTGTATTTAACCTGACTGGGTCATTTTGTCAGAGAGTATTTATCAAAAACAATTACAGGTTAAATGCTTTAAGCTGGAGGCTGCCTGAGAGGTGGACAAAACCTGGGGCAAATAAGAGTCTAACCAACATCTTAAAAGGAAAAGCAGGGAAATAAGATTTCCATGCAGGGTGGGTGGGGAGGGTCTACGGTATACTACCCTGAATGAGCCCGATCTTGTCTGAACTCAGAAACTAAGCAGTGTCAGGTCTGGTCAGTACTTTAATGGGAGACCACCTGGGAATACTTGGTGCTGTAGGCTTTTTTTTAAAAAAAAGATTTCCACAGGGGATTTGAAAACCTCCAACATTTTACTGGCATCTAGAAGGTCATGTGTATAACAAGACAACATAGACTTTAAGACATACTATGTTACTAGGGACAAAGAAGGATATTATGTAATTAAAAGATCAATCCATCAATTAGATATAACAATTAAAAACATATACACCTAACAAAAGAATCCTAAAATACACGAAGAAAAATGGACAGAACTGAAGAAATAAAAATTCAACAATAGCTGGAGAATTCAATACACCGTTTGCAATAATATAGAATAATTAGATGATCAGCAAGGAAGCAGAAGACTTGAAAAACCACTATAAAACAACTCGCCCTAATAGACATGTATAGAACATGCCACCCAACAACAGAATACATATTCCTCAAATGCACACAAGCTATATTTTAGGATATGTTCAGCCACAAAATAAGTCTAAATAAATTTAAAAACACTGAACTTATACAAAGTATGTTCTCTTATCACATGGAATGAAATTACAAATAACAAAAATAAATTTTGAAAATTCAAAAACACATGGAAATTAACACACTTCTAAATAATTAATGGATCAAAGAAATCACATGGGAAATTAGGAACTTTGAGATAAATGAAAATAAAAATACAACAAACCAAAACTTACGGGATGCAGCAAAAGCAGCACAATGAATGCCTACATTAAAAAGGAAGAAAGATCTCAAATCAATAACCTAACTTTCCACCTTAAGAAACTGTAAAAAGAAGAGCAAACTAAACCCAAAGCAAGCAGAAGGAAGTAATGAAGAACATGGATAAATGACATAAAGGACAGAACAGAGAAAAATCAATGAATCTAAAAGTTGGATCTTTGAAATGTCAACAAAATTGACAAACTTTTAGCTAGAAGGACAAAGGGGGAAAAAAGACTCAAATTACTAAAATCAGGTGAAAGCAGAATACTACTACCGACATTACAGAAATAAGGATTATAATTGAATACTATGAATAATTGTATACAAACAAATGATTAAGATGAAATTTTAAAAGTCCTAGAAAGACACAGACTACCAAAACTGACTCAAAAGAAACAGAAAACCCGACTAGACCAAGAACAAGTAAAGAGATTGAATTAGGAATCCAAAAAACTTACCACAAAGAAAAGCCCAGAACCAGATGGCTTCACTGGCGTTTTTGTTTCCTAAGGCTGCTGTAACAAATTACCACAAACTTGGTGGCTTAAAACAACAGAAATAATGCAGTAACACAACCAATTAAAACAAAACAAAACAAAACAAAAAAAAACCCCAGAAATTTATTCTTTTACAGTTCTGGAGGCTAGAAGTCCAAAATCAAGGCATCAACGTATCAGCAGGGCCATGTCTCCTTCTGAAGGCTCTAGGGAAGACTCCTTCCCTCTCCCTTCCTACATTCTGGTGGCGCCCAACAATTCTTGGCAGTGCTTGGCTGGTAGGTGCACCACTCCAATCTCTGCCACCATCTCTTTACATATCCTTCTTTATGTGTCTCTTTTTGCCCTCTCCTCTTCTTATAAAGACATGAGTCAATGGATTTAGGGCCCACCCTAAGGTAGTATGATCTCATTGTAACTAGTTACATCTGCAAAGACCCTATTTCAAGTAAGGTAACATTCTATGGTTCTGGAGGAACACTATTCAACTTACAACTGATGAATTCTACCAAACGTAAAAGAGATTTAACATCAATCTTTCTCAAACTCTCCCAAAAAGCAGAAAAGAGTAGAACACTTCCCAACTCATTCTATGTAGCCAGTATACCTTGATATTGAAACGAAAGACATCACAAGAAAACTATCAATATCCCTTTATGAATATAAATGCAAAATCCTCAAGAAAATATTAGCAAACCAAACCCAGCAGCATATGGAAAGGATTATAAATGATAGTCAAGTGGAATTTGTCACAGGAATGCTAGGTTGGTTGGTTCAACATATGAAAATCAATGTAATACTTGGTATTAACAAAGTTGGAGGACTCACAATTCCTAGTTTCGAAACTTACAACATAAAGCTGTGGTACTGGCCGTGTGGTACTAATACCAGGACAGATACATAGATCAATAGATAAAATTGAGAATCCAGAAATACATCTATACAATTATGATCAATTGGTTTTTGACTAAGGTTCCAAGACAATTCAATGGGGAAAAAATAGTCTTTTCAATAAATGGTGCTGGGACAAATGGATATCCACAAGCAAAAGAATGAGTTAGGACCTCTACCTCATACCAAATAAACACATTAACTCAAAAAGAATCAAAGGCTTAAACCACAGTTTTAGTTAAGAGCTAAAACTTTAAAGCTCTTAGGAGAAAACATAGGTATAAATCTTTGTACTTTGAATTAGGCCACAGTTTCCTTGATATGACACTTAAAGCACAAGTAATAAAAGAAAAAACAGATAAAATGGACTTGAGCAAAATTAAAATGTGCTTCAAAGAACACAATCATGAAAATGATAAGATAACCAATAAAATGGAAAATATTTTTAAATCATATATCTAATAAGGGTCTAGTATCCAAATATGTAAACAATTTTTATAACTCAACAAAAATATAAATATTTAAAATTTTTAATATTTAAATATTTAAAAACTATTTAAGAATAGGCAAAGGATTTGGAGAAACAGACATCTGATTTGGAAAAGCAAAAGCAAATCAAAACCACAATGAGATACCACTTCACACCCACTAGGATGGTTATAATCAATAAGAAAAGCAATAGAATGGGAAAAAATATATGCAAATAACACATCTGATAAGGGATTAACATCTAGGTTATATCAAAACCTCAACGACAAAACAACCCAATTTTAAAAAATGGGCAAAAGAATTGAATAGACAGCTCTCCAAAGAAGATACACAAATAGGCAATAAGCACATGAAAAGATGTTCAGCATTACTAGTCATGAGGGAAATGCAAATCAAAACCACGATACAACTGTGTACCCATTAGGATGCCTATTATCAAATTCAAAAAAAGAAAAATAAGTATTGGCAAAGATGTGGAGATATTGGGACCTCTGTATATTATAGCATTATTCACAATCACCAAGAGGTGGAAATAACTCAAATCTGCCACAACAGGTGAATGGCTAAACAAAATGTGGTTATATACATACAATGGAATATTATTCAGCCTTAAAAGGGAAGGAAATTCTGATACATGCTACAATATGGAAGAACCATGAAAACATATGCTAAGCATAAGAAGCCTAATACAAACAAACGCAAATGTTTTATGATTCCATTTATAGGGGGTATCTAGACTAGGCAAATTCATAGAAACTAAAATGGCAGTTACTAGGGCTGAGGGGGAAGAAATGGGGCACTACTGTTTAAAAGGTAGAGAGAGCTTCTGTTTGGGATAATGAAAAGGTTCTGGAAATGACTGTACCTTGTGAATGTACTTAATGCCACTAAGCTGCACACTAAAAAATGTCTATATGGTAATAAATTTTATGTTTTATATATATATATTTACAATTAATAAACGCAAAAATATTTATTATTGCGGATATATTAGGAGGAAAATGCAATAACAAATGGAATCCTCCTACATTGCCTGAGGGAATACAAAATGGCGTGGCCACTTTGGAAATCAATTTGGCAATTCTTCAAAGGAAAAGCTGGATATCCACATGGAAAAGAATTCAGGTGGATTTTTATCTTACACCATATACAAAAATCAACTTAAAATGGATTAAAGACCTAAACTTAAGACCTAAAATTATAAAACTCCTAGAAGAAATGTAGGAAAAAAATCTTCATGACATTGGACTTGGCGATGATTTCTTGGATATGACACCAAAAGCACAGGCAATAAAAGCAAAAACAGACAAATGGGACTACATCAAACTTAAAAACTTTTGTTCATCATAGGATATAATCAAGTAAAAAGGTAAAAATGAATCACAGAAAAGAGTAAATATTTGCAAATAATATGTATCTGGATAAGGAAGTAATATCCAGAATACATAAAGAATGCCGGCTGGGCATGATGGCTCATGCCTGTAATCATCCTAGCACTCTGGGAGGCTGACAAGAGCACTGCTTGAGGTTAGGAGTTCAAGACCACCCTGAACAAGAGCAAGACCCCCCCATCTCTACTAAAAATAGAAAAATTAGTAAGGTATGGTGATACACACCGATAGTCCCAGCTACTTGGGAGGCTGAGACAAGAGGATCGCTTGAGCCCAAGAGTTTGAGGCTGCAGTGAGCTATGATTGTGTCACTGTACTCCAGCCTGGGCAACAGAGAGATCCTGTCTCTAAAAAAAACGTTTTTTTGTTTTTTTTTTTTTTAGAGGAATCTGAAGTTTGGGGAAATATTTCTGTGTAACAATTACAATTAAAACCAAAAATCCCCAAATCAAACAAACAAAAAAGAATTAAAACCAGTTCTCTAATACATCTTCAAAATGTGATTCTGGGACAGATTTAGACAGTAGTCAAAAACTTGGGACTCCAAACCTGGCATCAACTATAAGGAAGGGAGGTTTTTCACCTCATCATTGGACTCCACTGTAACAATAATATATACAGTATAAAAAATATATACATATTTAATATATAACATATGAAATAACTTACTGGTATCCTTTATAATTTGAACTGTTCTTATCTAAACATAGGAACCAAAGAGATATGGACAAATTTAATATACCCATCACTATCTGAAACTCAGGAACCAAATACATTTAGATGACACTCTGCTGTCTGAACTTCCTATATCCAAAATCTTGCCACCCAAATTCAGGAACCCAATAGATTCAGATAGCAAGGAATCCTTATGTGAAGCACTTGGTGTAACAGTGAGAACTCTTTAACCTACTAGAGCTTTCATGCTGCCATTGTCTAGGTATGAATACCACAAAGCAGAGAAGCACACTGGTCTCACAAAGCTTTTAAACTCTCTAGGTCAGAACTTGTCAAATTCTTTCAAAAGAAACAAAAACAACAAATAATAATAATACTGAGAACAACTATAATCTAAGGAAAGAAAGTGGGATAGAATGAATCTGTCACCCTATAAATTTATTGTTGATTAAAAACAAGAACTGAGCCAACCTCATTCAGGTTCAGTCTATAAAAAGGAATCAGGAGGGCTAAGCAAGGCAAGCTGGACTAACTGGCGCCCTGAAGGAAGACAAGATGTAACTAAAGCACCAGTTTAGCCTTGAGAATCTCAGTAGATAGTTAACTGATTATTAAGCTTCAGTAACAGATACTGTAAAAGCTAGAATCAGTGCTACTAGAATAATTTTCTACAGGAGAAGTCTAAGGTGACACAAAACAGATCAAAGAGCATTTCTTCAGCTTTTAAAAATCACTTGGATAAACCTAACAATAAAGATTTAAGAGCCAGGCATGGTGGTTCATGTCTGTAATCCTAGTGACTAGGGAGGCTGAGGCAGGAGGATTGCTTAAGGCCAGGAGTTTGAGACCAGCCTGGGCAACAGACCGTGAGACCTCTGTCTCTAAAAAAGTAATAAAACTAGCCAGGGGTGGTGGCACATGTCTGTAGTCCCAGCTACATGGGAGGCTGAAATGGGATCACTTGAGCCAGCCTGGGCAAGAAAGCAAGACTCTTGTCTCTAAAAAAACAATTAAAATAAAATAAATAAGGATTTAAGACATTTCATGTCTTTAGCATGACCATTCACATTTATGTTGTTCAAAGCACTTTATATTCAAGTTGCTAGACAGATTCCAATATCTCTTTACTGTTAGGCCCTTCATGCTAAATGATTAAAAGAAGAAAAAGGCCAGAGGAAAGAATTCTGATATTTTTTTCTTTTATTTATTTTCTTTTTTTCTTTTTTTTTTCTTTATGAACCCAGGCTGCAGCAGTAAGAGCGCCGAATCCTGACCACTAGACCATCAGGGAAAGAATTCTGATTTTTAATTACCTCTGAATACCAGATTCTTTGAATAAACTATTTACTGGCATGGGAAAAGGTTTTAAATTCTGATCCCAGATTTCTTCATATAGTTAAATGGCACAAAATCTTTACTACCTTCAAAGAATATGAGGTATCAATTAATTGTGAAATGCTTTGAAAATAACGAATGAAACCAAAACCTTGCTACCCTAAAGGAATGCTATTAATTTGCGTTACTTTCAGAAAACGAGCAAATAAACACATTAATCTCAGTGAAAACAAATGTGTTACTAAAAAGCTATCTTTGAAGTAATCATATTAAGACCTCACTGACTAATCAATTCTACAGTCTAAGGTATGGCAACATACTTTGAAAAATCTCAATCCCTTAATTCAAGATCCCATTCAACATTCATCCACTCAACAGATTTTAACTGTGTACCTTACTTTACCATGTCCATGATATGTGCTAGGTGCTAGAACAAACTAAAAAAAATCTCATCACTGTCCTCAAGATGCCTACATTGTCCTCAAAGATGCTACATGTACAATTATATAAGGCAGGTTGTATTATAAATGATGAAAACTGCAATGAGTTCAGAAAAAAGAAAGCACTTCCTAAAGGAAACGTCTGAACTATAAGACTGAAAGATCAGGTTCCAATAACATCAGAAAAAATAAGCCTTCTAGATAGAGGAAACAGTTTGAATGAAGAAAAACACCTTTTCTCCGCTTACATAGGTATAGAAAATTAAAACTTCCGGTAAGTCTAATCATATTTGAGAAAAAGCAGGATTTCACAATTCTCTAGAAATAATTTTTCTTATTTACACAATTGCTGAAGAACTTATAAATCCATTTTCCCAAGTTTCTCAAATAACTAAGTCCATAAAATATTGCACAAGTGTTACCTTGAAGAGCTAGATCTGTTTTTCCATAAAAATTTACAAAGAACAAAAAATTATCATGGTGACATGCATGGCATGCTTACATTTAAAGAGGGTTTTATAAATAGCATGGAGGAGCAGAGAGAAAATCGGTTTTAGAATGAGACAGACCCAGGTTTTGAAACTCAGCTCTACTACTTACTAGCAGTTTGACCTTCGAAAAGTTCCTTCTCTGAAAGTCAGTTTCCTTATCTGTAAAAAGGGAGACAACTACTCTGTAAGTAACTCTGTGAGGTAGGGAGAGAACGTGTATTAAAGCATCCTCTGTATAGAAAGTACTTAATCAAGGTCTTCTTTGGTTTTTTTAATAGGAGAAATAATAATTACTCATAAGCTATTTCACAAGCTGGGATTCTACAACAAATTGATCATTTGATCAGTATCACACTAGATGAAAATTAGAAAATATAATAACTGTCCCAGAGCATCATGTGAACCTTCATGCCACATTATTTTTTATACTATTACATTAGCCTACAGGTACAGAGACTGTCTTCTAAACCACTGGTGAGCACAGTACAAAAGCCATTGTCTGTGACATACTGTACCTTTTGGTTTGATTTCTCTTCCCTTGAATGGCTAAAACGTGTAAGCTAACACAAACCTGTCACAGTCCGCTGGCCATCACTAAGGTTATTCCACAACTTGTTAATCTAAAACAGAAGGAAAATTGCATATCACCATATGTGAAGTTTCAGGCTAGGAAAATGAAAATCCAGACAAGAAATGCCTTGGGCATAAAAGGAGAATTCTTCAAATATCTAGCAGTGTTGTCATGAGGAGTAACAATAATGTAAAGCCCTTACGCACTATCAGATTCAGCCAAGTACCAAGTGATTAGTAACACCAAGGTCTCATGTAGTTTTAAAGTTCTAACCAAGAATATTTTCTACTAAATTGCTATTTTTTTTTAGATATAATAATAATATATGAAGTTTAGAAAGAGAGGAGAATCCTAATTTTTCAGGGATAGATGTTGAAAATTCTATGGATAAAATATGCCTAGAATTTGTTTTACAATAATATAGCAGTAGGGAGGGAGGGGAGTCAAAAGGAAATCGATGAAAAACAACATGGGCCATCTGTTGGTAACCACTGAAGCTGGATGACAGTGGTTCATCACACTATTGTCTCTACTTTTGTATCTGTTTGAAATTTCCAATGATTAAAGTTTTTAAATAAAAAAATGTATTCTAACTATGAAATTGAACCAGACTTTGTTATGAAAAGAAATCTAGGATAAAAGAAATTACAGATCAGTATATATACATGATTTCATTACTTTAATTAAAATTACCTTGTGAGTTCCCAGACTTTATTAATTGCATATATAATGGTATGAAAGGGGTTCCCAGGACTTCCACTTTCCACGTTATATTTATATATTATTTCAACTTTCTTTAATGGGCATGGATTGTATATATTATAACCTATGACTTATTTAATTCTATTATAAACAATCCATCTTTGGATAAAAATTGTATATACAGTTTGTCACTTTGCACCATTCTCAAGACCATTTGGGTACATTTGGATATCAAAATTTCATAGTGCAAAGATGTGCTGGAAACCTGTAGCTTTCTAAGGGATCCAGGATAATTCCTTAGGAATTAGGTCAGTTTTACTATCTTCTCAAATATACTGTGCTTAATAAAAATCTGCTAGTTATTGTCACTTTCACCTGTCAATGTTACCCATCGTTACTCTGGCATAAAGCCTCTCTAAACAAATAGGGCTCATGCTTCTTGAATGTGTCTGTGGGGAAACAAGGAGGAATGAATCTTTTTCCCTCTTTAGGGGAACCTCAAACTATCATTAATAAAAGGAAAACCCAAGGCTTCCTTTCTCAGGCTTTTGCTGGCCAGGATCACATTGTTCCTAGGAAGGGGAAAAATAAGGAGGACATCCACTCACTGTCCAAACCAGAGGGCAGCATATCATAGGAAGCAAAGGTGCCTGAAACCAAATGGATCTGGAACCACATATTAACCTAAAGCCTCAGTACTCAGTAAGTATTGGCAAGTTAAAGAAATAAAATATTTGTTTTATCTAAAAGGAAACATTTTTAAAAAATCATTTAAGAGGAAGGAGGGCCATCAACTTGCATATAAAGTAAGTGACAAGCTCTGAAAGCTCTGTATTTCTACCTTTTTCTTGCATTCCATCTCCTGAGCACAGTTAGAAACACTCAGAGGGTATTTACCAGAGGTCTGTAAATATCATGTCACTGAGAAACTTTTTAAAATCTACTTGGACCCCTAAGGCATGTGTATTTTGAAAAACTCCCTGTGATTCTGATATGTATTACTGTAAGTATTACTCTAAAGTAATCCAGTAAGGTAATGCAACAGTGGCCCTTAAACTTCAGTGGAGCTAAGATGGGCCCTCAAAACAATTTTTTTATAACTATCTGTGGTGATTTTTTTTTTTTTTTTTTTTTGAGACAGAGTCTCACTCTGTTGCCCAGGCTAGAGTGCCGTGGCATCAGCCTAGCTCACAGCAACCTCAAACTCCTGGGCTCAAGCGATCCTCCTGCCTCAGCCCCGAGTAGCTGGGACTACAGGCATGCACCACCATGCCTGGC
>CAUYRT010028629.1:0-17214 GCA_963574885.1 Lepilemur ruficaudatus
GCATGTGCCACCATGCCCGGCTAATTTTTTCTATGTATTTTTAGTTGTCCAGTTAATTTCTATTTTTAGTAGAGATGGGGGTCTCACTATTGCTCAGGCTGGTTTCAAACTCCTGACCTTGAGCGATCCTCCCACCTTGGCCTCCCAGAGTGCTAGGATTATAGGTGTGAGCCACCATGCCCGGCCAACACTTAAGTTTTTTCAGGTAACATACATGATTATCATTTCTCTAAGTCATTTGGTATATCTCAAAACCTTTATGTTTAACAGCCACATTAGTCACATATTTTGTCATGAGTATGTACTATGTCTTAATTGTTTTTCTATTGTTGGACATTTGTTATAGCCAATAATTAATGTACCTTCCAAAATGCCTAACTTTTTTTCCAGAGACAGAGTCTTGCTTTATCTCCCAGGCTGGAATACAGTGGCTTGGTCGTAGCTCACTGTAACACCAAACTCCTGGGCTTAAGCAGTCCTCCTGCCTCAGCTTCCCAAGTAGCTGGGATTACAGGTGTACACCATACCCAGCTAATGAAAAAAAAATTGTTTGTAGAGATAGGGTCTTGCTTTGTTGCCCAGGCTGGTCTCAAACTCCTAGCCTCAAACGGTCCTCCTGCCTTGGCCTCCCAATATGCTGGGATTACAAGCTTGAGTCCCTGCACCCAGCTGGCCTAAAATTTGAAAAATGATGGCTACGTATTGCCGTCTAAGTCTGAAAGGTCTATGACTCTATTGTATATGTCAGATAGGGCCGTGTGTTTTGAGTAGGAGAGTGCTTAGGTATAGTGGATGTTCCAGCTAGCTTTCCTTTTTTATTCTATAGCCCAATATTCAAAGTGGTCACTAAGTCCCATGTATGATAGAATTTATCTTTATATGCCCCTCCATTCTCTGGTTGAATTTTACTTTTTCTCAATGTTTTATCAGCAGTTTCTGATAACCCTTTTTACGGGTTTTTGGGGGTTTTTTTTTGAGACAGAGTCTCACTCTGTTGCCCTGGCTAGAGTGCCGTGGCGTTAGCCTAGCTCACAGCAACCTCAAACTCCTGGGCTCAAGCAATCCTTCTGCCTCAGCCTCCCGAGTAGCTGGGACTACAAGCATGCGCCACCATGCCCGGCTAATTTTTCTGTATGTTTTTAGTTGGCCAATTAATTTCTTTCTATTGTTAGTAGAGACAGGGTCTTGCTCTTGCTCAGGCTGGTTTCGAACTCCTGACCTTGAGCGATCCACCCGCATTGGCCTCCCGGAGTGCTAGGATTACAGGCGTGAGCCACCGTGCCCGGCCCAGTTTTAGATTTTTAACTGTTGTTAGGCAGAGTTAATAAATAATTAACAGAAGACAGAATTTCACACGTGGGGAATTTGCAGCCACTTGGTAGGCACTTAAATATTTAAATGAATGAACAAAAATTAAGGAGGTAAAATTATGAACAACTTTTTTCACTTTTTAGCTTTGTCATTGTTATTTTAAGACATGGTACATAGTATGGAGTAGATCTGGATTCCAGTATTTTTTCTACCACTTACCTTAGTCTTGTTTAACTCACAAATTTTAATGCTTACTTAAGAGAAAATCTCCAAATGAAAATGAAAATCCAAATGAAAATTATGTATATTTGTACATGCTATAAAAATCTATGAATGCTAATTCAAGAGTTTACTTGGTTGCTTATATAAATGTTGCTGAGTATGATTTAAATTCTAAATTGTTAATATAAATATAGAATGGAGCTTCAGGTGGAGAAAACAATTAAGTTGTATAAAACTTAAAATTTTAAATATAGCTTTGGCTTTACATAAATTTTACTTGTATTTGTGGGGCCAGGATTATAGAGAACATCATATGAAATTTCTTGCTTTTAAATAAATATCTGCTACTTACCAGTTTTATTTTTTTCCTACATGTTTTCTTATGCTTCCGATTTTCAGGCTGTCGTATATGTCTACTAATTATTATTTATATAACATATAACATGTTCATATATATATATCATATACCTGCCACATAATAATACTTGATCTCTATTTTTTAAATCTTGTGTTTTTCCCAGTCTAATTATTTGGTTATTCTCCCTCAATATATCCTCTGTCTTTTTTTGTTAATTTTTTTTATTCCATAACTCAGCAATCCCTTTTTTGGGCATATGCCCAAATGAAATGAAATCATCACTTTGTAAAGATATCTGCACTCCCATGTTCATTGCAGTATTACTCACAATAACCAAGGTACGGAAACAACCTAAGTGTTTTTTGATGGACAAAGAAATTGTGGTACATATACACAATGGAATATTATTCAGCCCTAAAAAGAAAGCGATCTTGCCATTTGCCATGGCATGGATGAGCCCAGAGGACATTATACTATGTGAAGTATGCAAGAGCCTGAAAGAAAAATATTGTTGCATGATCTTACTTATATGCAGAATCTGAAAAAAAATTTCAAATATGCAGAGATAAAGAACAAAACAGTGCTTGCCAAGGGTGGGAATGTGGGGTAAGTGGAGGTATTGGAAATGGGTATATGTAAGTCAGAAGATACAAAGTAGTGGATATATAGGATAAACAAGTCTGGAGATCTAATGTGCAACATGAGAACTATAGGTAGTCAAGTTGTACTGTATATGGGATTCATGCTAAATTAATAGATTTTAGCTACTCTTGACACAAAAACAACAGAGTATGTGAGATGGTGGATATGTTGATTTGCTTTACTATAGTAGCCTTTTCCCTATCTATATTTATCCCATAACATCATGCTGTATACCTTAAATATATACAATAAGATTTATTTTAAAAGATTTTACCCCGTAAAACACAATATCCTTTTTTATGTAAATACTGTTATTCTAGGATCTTGGAGTGAAAATATACTGGAATATTTTCTGAGAAATAACCGGATTACAACAGAAGATGGCGCTGAGATCATCTGGTATCATGCAGCTAACCACAAGGCACAAATGAATGAAGCACTGAAAAGTAAGTCACTACAGTTACTTGTAATTTACTTTGGATAATACATTAATTCAACTCCCTTTTTGATATCATGGCTTATTCACAGGTACAAGTACTTACGTGATCCAAATGTAAGTTCTAGGATGACAAACATTTTTATGAAGTGTTTCATTTTTGTTTACAAAATGGGAATAAATTGCATAATTGAAGAATTTTCTTATTTTCCAGAAGTGATTTGCCTCGAGATGTCTTATTGGAACCCTCATATATTATATTACGCTTTCTTACATATTCTAATGATTTGAATATTACTTTTAAGGTCAGAATCATTGTAATATCTTACATATTTTTGTGTCTTTCATAGTATACTGATGAGAGGCTCAGTAAATATTTGTAGAATGGATGGATGAAGCCATTGAATTCTAATTTATAATTAATTGCTTTGGGCAGTATTTATGACTAAGCTAGAAAGCAAGCCTTTGGTTTGCTAATTCAACCTGTAATCAAATATATATATCCCTTCATTATATAGATGAACACTTTAGCAGTGCTTAGCAGTGTTGCTCAGCCTTTTGTCATGAAGTGCGTGTTAGCTGCAGCAGGAAAGGACAATGAAAGCATATCACTAGAGGGCTGGGGCATAGCGGCATAGCTTACAGTATCCTGGTCCAATAAGGAAAATTCCTTGAAGTCCCATGTTTTATTGTAAAACATTATGCGTTTTTTGCACTCCATTATGTATCTGGGCTTCTTTTACTGTAAAAACACTGTTTAAATTATTTTTCTTTGCTCCTTAAAAGGGAGAACTTCGTTTTGTTTAATATTGAATCTCTAATGCCTAAAAACAGTACGTAGCATGTAATAACCATACAGTGATGATTTAAGAAATGAATTTTAGCAAAAGTTATGCTTCTGGAAAAAGTTGATTAGTGGTTGTCAGGAGCTGGAGGGAGCAAATACTAATGGGTACATGGTTCCTTTTTTGGATAATACAACTAGTCTGGAATTAGATAGTGGTGACTGTTGTACTAATACAACCTTCTGAATATACTAAAAACCACTTACTAATGTACTTTAAAAGGGTGAATTTTATAGTATGTGAATTATATCTCAATTTTTTAAATGGAAAAAAATAGGAAAGGAAGAAATATAACTGTTATTCACAGAGAATATGATTGTGTGTATAGAAAACAAAGTAAGATTCTATAGATAAATGATCATAAATAAATAGCTGAATTTAGGAAATCTCAGGATGCAAAGTCAAAATAGAAAATCAAGTGTATGTCTCTCTAACAACTGAAAATTTAGAAATGAAACTTCAAAAATTATGCAATTTATAATATTAATAGTATATCCAAAGCCCTTTTGATATTGCCGGTTGGGAGTAGTGAAAAATTGCTTTTGCTCTGGTGAGCAGGAGGAGTTGGTGAGGCAAGGTGAAGCAAAGCAAAGTGCTGTGGTCACAATCTGGAGCTCCTGTGTTTGGGTTGACATGTATCCTGATATACACACTTCCTCCTCTGGCTCTCCCTGTTATTTGAGACTATTGTGACTAGGCAGTCTCCCAAGCAGAAGTATTCTCTGACCTTCAAAAGCCTTCTACCCAAGGGCCAGGAATGGGAGTATCGGGAGAGGGGTTGGGCAGCTCCCATATATATGTCTCCAGGCCAGGCCCACCTCTCTTGTTAATGTTAGTCTCTCCAACGCTTATTGATGTTTGTGCTTAGAGATCTCACATGCATCTATCTCAACTTTAAGTTATTCAAAATGGAATTCTTGATTACATTTACTAACCTGTACTTCCTATGATCTTTCCTGTCTCAGGAAATGGCACCACAATCTACTTAGATGCTTGAATCAGAAATCTGAGAGTCATCCATTCTGTTTATTTCTTATATCTGATCTATCATCCAATCATTACGATTCTGTTCCAAAATATATTTTGAATTATTCCTCATCTTTCTATCTTTCTTATCATTATCCTAGAAGCCACCAGGATTTCTTGCCCTTACTGCTATAGTTTCCCAGTCTTTTTCTTGTAGGAGACCTTAGGAACATATCTTAAATGGGGCCTAAGACTCCTCAACTTGCTATTTACTGATTTTTTTTTATTTATGGGAAACAAATGGAATTAACAGACTATGACTATTGCTCTTAAGCAGAGGATTCCATGGTGTCATGCTCCTTCATAACTGTACTGATGCAGGAGAAGATAGAATGCCTGCATATCTTTTGCTAAACACCACTTTATTGAGAAATCATGCTTGTTTTTTTAAAAAAATATTATTAGAAACTTGACCCATTGCATCTTAAATATGGCTGTAGAAAATTGGGTTGGATGATACCATGGACCCACAACCCCTCTTCCACAACCTCATTCTAGGAAGACAATAAAAGATCAGATCATCTGTCTTTTTGCTTTTCCATTTGTCCTGTTGTTGTTTGTGTGTGTGTGTGAAGACAGAGTCTTGCTCTGTCGCCCTGGCAAGAGTGCAGTGGCGTCATAATAGCTCATTGCAACCTCAAACTCAAGGGAGCCTCCTGTCTCAGCTTCCCAAATAGCTGGGACTTACAGGAGTGTGCCACCACATCTGGCTAATTTTTCTATTTTTTTGTACTCTTGCTCAGGCTGGTCTCCAATTGTTAAGCTCAAGTGATCCTCCCACGGTGCTAGGATTACAGGCATTAGCCACCATGGCCATCCTGCCCAGTTGTTCTTCTAGAAGTTTGGCCATAGGCTGAAAGACAGAATTTTCTGCATCTGCCCTCCCCATTGCCAGGTGAGCCACCCAAACATCAGGGCTTGGTCCTATATACATGGTTAAAGAATCTTAGCTTTGGCCAAGGGCTGGAAGCTGTTTGGATAGTACCTAGACAATCAATTGCATTTGATAGAGAATAAAGGGGAGTATGCAACTCTTTAATTGGTCTTGATGTTTTGTTATTCTGTACTTTGCCCCACTGTAATTAAAAGAAACTAAATGTGATCTAGCTTAGGGAAGAGAAACATAGCAAACACCCATTGGCTGCCTACCCTATCACCGTTCCCCTTTTCTTCCTTCCTAAAAGAACTTCACTTTTATTAAGGTATCCATTTCTGCTCCGTACAAGCACATGGAAGCTGACTGCATTTCTGGCTCCAGAGGTGGATTAAAATAAGTTAATCAGTGCTAGCTTCAGCAGCAAAAATACTAAAATTAAAGCGATACGGTAAAGATTAGCATGGCCCCTGCACGAGGATGACTTGCAAATTCATGAAGCATACCATATTTTTAAAAACACTTCTAGATATCAGCCTAGGCAAAGAATTTATGACTAAGACCCCAAGGGCAATTACAGCAACTACAAAAATAAATACATAGGATTTAATTAAATTAAAAAGCTTCTGCACAACTAAGGAAATAATCAGAGCAAATAGACAAACTACAGAATGGGAGAAAATATTCACAAAGTATATATCCAATAAAGGGCTAATATCCAGAATCTACAAAGAACTCAAGCAAATCAGCAAGAAAAAACAAACAGCCCCAATAAAACTTGGGCAAAAAACATGAACAGAAGCTTTTCTAAAGAAAGACAAATGGCCAATAAACATGTGAAAAAATGTCCAACATCACTAATCAGGGAAATACAAGTTAAAACCACAATGAGATATCACCTTACCCCGGTTAGAATGGATTTTATTAAAAAGTCCAAAAACATTAGATGGTGGCATGGATGCAGAGAGAAAGGAAATGCTTATACATTGTTGGCAGGGCTGCAAGTTAGTACAGCCTCTAGGGAAAACAGTATGGAGATTCCTCAAAGAACTAAAAGTAGCCCTACCATTCAATCCAGCAGTCCCACTACTGGTATCTACCCAAAGGAAAAGAAGTCATTTTATCAAAAAGACACCTGCATTTGAAAGTATATTGCAGCACAATTCACAATCAAAGATGTGGAATAAACCTAAGTGCCCATCAGTTCAGGAGTGGATTAACAAAATGTGGTATATGTATATCATGGAGTTCTACTCAGCCATAAAAAAGGATGAATTAATGCCTTTTGCAAAAATTTGGATGGAACTAGAGACCATTATACTAAGTGACGTATCTAAAGAATGGAAAAACAAGCACCACATATACTTGCTATTAAATTGGAACTAAGCAATGAGCACAAATGTGCACAAAGGGAAGTAAAATTCAGTGGAAATCAAAAGGAGGGAGGGGGGAAGAACCTAACAGGTACAATGAACACAATTTGGGCGATGGGTACACTTATAGCCATGACTCAAGCATTACAAAAGCAATCCATGTAACCAAAAACGTTTGTACCCTCTTAATATTTTGAAATAAAAAATAAATAGGCCAGGGACGGTGGCCCACACCTTTGTAATCTTAGCATTCTGGGAGGCTGAGGTGGGAGGACTGCTTGAGATCAGAAGTTCAAGACCAGCCTGAGTAAGAGCAAGACCCCATCTCTACTAAAAATAGAAAAGTTAGCTTGGTGTCATGGTGCGTTCCTATCATCCCGGCTACTTGGGAGGCTGAGGCAGGAGGATCACTTGAGCCCGGGAGTTTGAGGTTGCGGTGAGCTATGATGGCACCACTGTACTCTAGCCTGGGTGAGAGAGTGAGACTCTGTCAAATAAATGAATGAATGAATGAATGTAAAAGTAAATAAGTAAGGAAGTTAATTAGCACCTGCAGTTTTCCTGATGATTCATATTGTTCCCATAGTGGGCAAGTGTTCTAACTAGGCTCAATCAGACCCAACTAAAGTAATTATATCTATAATTATTAAGAACTTTTATATCTTAAAACTTAAAAATGTGGCTATGAATATATGTGGCCCCAGTGGTTGTTGGTAGCTATCTTACAATCATGAGATAAAATTAGCCTTAAGATGAAGAAAATACCAAAGAGAGTGAAGAAAAGAGCCATAAAGACCCTGATAACATCATTGAGTTGCTGATTGGCCCACACTTAGAGCCCACTTGACCTCTGGACTTCTAGTTATATGATAAATTTCTTTATTAGCTTGAATCTGATTTCTGTTTATTTGCAGCCAGAAGCATCCAATAGATTTATGAGTCACCCCTACTTTGACAGATTATTTTCCCTGCTTCCACACTTGCCCCTGTCCAGTTCCTTTTCCACCCAGCATCCACAGTGGTAAATTTAAACATAAATCACTCCTTTTTTTTCTCAAGTGGTTTTCCATTTAAAATTTGTAATATAATCATTAGATGGAAACCCATTTGGTTCCACTACTCTAGTTTACAAAAGGAGAGATTTTTCCCCAGATGCTTTGGCCTCTTACTTCACTCTTTATTCCTCTCACAGGGGTGAAGAGATTTTTTTGGCATGTAGTTGTTCACTGGGTAGAGCTAATCTATCAAATGTTTTAGACAAAGGAGTAAGTTCTCTTCTCTGCCACCTGGGCGGTGAGAAGCAGCCCAGATGGGTATTTGTATTTGATAGAACATTGCTTTGAAGGGGCTGTTCTAAAATTTGGACTAGGGGGTGACTGTGGCAGTTAGAAGTTAGCAGGCTCATTTAGCTTATTATTTGTTCAAAGGATACATGCTTTTAAGCAGTAGCTAAGCTGGAAGTCAAAGAAATGAATTTTTAATATAGAGTTTCAAACATAAGCAATAAATATCCATAGTTTCTAATTTGAGGAGTGAGAAGATAAAAGTACTATTTTTATTCCCAGAAAACTTCAACAAATACTTGTTAAGCTGCCCATTATGCACTGACTTTGCTAGGTACTGGGAAGAAATTCAGAAGTATGACAACAGCTTAAGCGCTGTGTGACCTAGGGAAAGTCATTCAACTTGTTGGCACCTGAAGGACAGTATCTAAGGGCCTAGTATAGTACCTGGCATGTAATAGTTACTCAATAAGTGTTACTTTTCTTTCCTTTCTTCTGTCTTCCTCAAAAGGATACTGGGCATGGCATTTCCTATAGTTCTGCCCCCTGTTTTATTAGCGTTAACTTATTTGGACAGGTACTGCTCACATGATAGAGGCTGACATCCTTCTGCCAAATGATGGATCAGAGCATGGCCAACCGATTATGGCCCATCCTCCTGAAACAAACAGTGATAATACCCTACAGGAGTGGCTGACTGAAGTTATGAAAAGCAATAAAGGTATCAAGCTGGATTTCAAGAGGTATTTGTACAAACATGTTCAATTTTCTGGTTGTTATAGAATAACTTTGAAGAAAAAAAGTAATAGTTGCGTATATCCATGCCTGACTACCTCTTTTTGTACTTTATTCAAACTGAAAATGGATTTGTACACTCTAATTAATGTCTCAGGATTGGATCTAAGACCCAATAAGTTGTTTAATAAAATTGTTTTTTGGGGACCCTGAGAGGCTAAAGTCAGGTTAATTTTTATAAAGGAATTTATCATAAGTGACCATTGTGGTAACAGACAGTTAAATTTAAAATGCTACTCTTATTAAAAGGTAGTCCAGAAGAATGAGAGTTGGGAGAATTTTTTTGAGGTTGTTAATGCATATCCTATTTGATTTATGTATTATGTTCGTAAAGGGGATTATTTAGAAGTCTTTCGTAATGAAAGCGTTCCTTTACAATCACATTTTGAGGCATAGACAATGAAGAGCAAGATTAAGTGTCATTTCTTTTGCTGTGGCCATCACAGTAAATTTTACTTTTGTAGCCTTTTGGCAGTGTAAATATTATACACAGAGCCAGGAATACACGGTGATATTGCAGAAGCACACCATAAGCCCCTATTATGGGTCTTAATAGAAGGCAGCTGCTATTGAAATTTAGGATTCACAGTAAATCTACCTCATTGCTGAGTAGTATATTGAAATTGAATTATCTCAAGGAATTAAGGATTTGGAATCTTGTAGAATCTTTTTTTTCTTTTTTTGAGACAGGGTCTTGCTCTGTTGCCTAGGCTAGAGTGCAGTGGCATGATCATAGCTCACTGCAGCCTCAAACTCCTGGGCTCCAGTGATCCTCCCACCTCAGCCTCCCTAATTGTAGGATTTTTAAGATGACTCTAACCATTAGTTGTGGGGCAAAATATACCAGTAAACCTCATTAAACTGTTGGTAAATGAATGGATATACAAAATCTTGATATACAGGAGTTTTGGGTTGATAAGGACTTGGCATTACAGAATTATCTTAAGATCATCATTTTCAAATGATGAATGGTTCAATTCTGTCTTATTGACAAAGAAACTTAGTCCTAGAGAGATAAAATGATTTACTTAAGAACAGCAGCTAAGCTTTGACCAGCAAGCTAGAACCAGATCCCAGGTCTCATGGAGCCAGTCCAGTGTTCTGTGTATCATGAAATAAAGCATTTGATCTTTAATGCTTGGTGACTTAAACCTTCAGATCTCCTTGCCTTGTCATATGCTCCATTTTTCTTATGTTTATTGTAGCTCCTTGAATTGTTCTCTGTGATATATTCTTTGGCTCCTCGCCGATCAGATCAGCTCATTAATTCCTAAATGCTAGCAGCTACTTCAAAAGGGCAGAACCACTAAAACAAAGATTTTGCAAGTTTTTAAAATTTTAACATATTTGGAGAGGAATAAATATAAACTAAATTATATGAGCACCTAGTATATGTCAAATACTGTTCTAAAAGCATCACATGTGTTTTTCATTTAATTCTCATAACGATCCCAACAGATAGGTTATCACTGTCATTCTCATTTTACAGATGAGGCAATGGAGGCAGAGAGGGCTAAGTAGCCGGCTTGTGGTCACATAGTTGTTCATGGAGATGGAGAGCTGTCAGCCTTGCTGAGAGTTCACACTCTTTTTTTTTTTTTATTGGGGGAAAACTACAAAGCATTTACAGTACAATGTTTACAGTCACAATTTATAGTGAGCTGATTTCCCAAACTATATTACCACTCAAGTTGACTTATCTTGTTACATTTAAAAATCCAGCAATAGCATTATTAGGCATCTATCCAAAAGAGCATAAGACATTCTGTTATAAAGACATCTGCACCCGAATGTTTATGGCAGCACAATTCACTATTGCTAGGTCATGGAAACAATCCAAGTGCCCGTCAATGCATGAGTGGATTGTTAAAATCTGGTATTTGTTCACAATGGAATATTACTCAATTTTAAGAAATGACAGTGAGTTAGCACCTCTTGTATTATCCTGGATTAAGCTTGAGCCCATGATTCGAAGTGATGTGATACAAGACCTGAAGAATGGGTTCCACGTGTAGTCACCATCAAATTGGTATTGACTGATTAACACTATGGTGCTCAAAGGGTGGGAGTGAACACTGGGGAATTGGGGGGGGTAGACCCGAGTCTGAGCGACATGGGGGGGTCACTGTGGAGGGGTGGGATATGCTTGAAAAGTAGTTGGGGAGAGGAATTAGGGGTCTCAATAGGGGAAAGAAATTCCTCAAAAACTGGTTCATGTGATTCACTGTACACCTCGGTAAATTCACTGAAAATCATTTAATTGTACACTTAAAATGGAGTGTTGGTTGTCCGTAGATACAGTTGGAGCACTATGTATGTACTCTCTGGACTACTTTGACAGAGTAGGTTTTTGAATGTAACCAGATAAGTCAACTTGAGTGGTAATATATTTTGGGAAATCAGCTCACTACAAATTGTGACTGTAAACATTGTACTGTAAATGCTTTTTAGTTTTCCCCCAATAAAAAAAAAAAAAAAGGTTTGCCTCAGTAGGTTTGGCCTATTTATTTCTACAGGTGCAAACAAGAGTGTTAATTAATTATATAGGCCTCCTTGTATTTGCTCTTCAACTATGGAACTATATAATATTGAGTAACTAGTGAGGCCAAAATTAACTTCTGCCCACACGTTTACATAAGAAATCTTGAGTTAGACTTTATAAAAAACTTTTATTGTTGTTCTCCTAGTCAAGACTAGGAAACCAAGCCCAAGATATACTCTCCACTAGGTTTCTTGTATAGCACATATAAATTTAGGTGAACTCCTCTCTTCTTGAGGTCTTATAATTTTGCTAATGTCCCCAACCTTACCACCTGTGAGACAGGGACCCTCTAGCCAGGTACCAGGGTAGCTTCCTGGAAGGACTTTGTAGGCATTAACCTCATATATGTTTCTTAATAATAATGAGCTTGTCACATATGACTAAAAGAAGATTGTTCTCAAATATGGCACTCCAGATGTAACAGTTAACTTTATGTGTATATTTGACTGGGCTAAGGGATACCCAGATAGCAGTCAAAACATTATTTCTGGGTGTGCCTGTGAGGGTGTGTTAGGAAGAGATCAGCATTTGAATTGGTAGATTGAGTAAAGAAGATCCTTTCTCCCCAATGTGGGTAGGCATCATCCAATCTATTGAGGGCCCAGATAGAATAAAAAAGCAAAGGAAAGCCAAATTCTCTCTCTCTTCTTGAGCTGGGACTTCCACATTCTGCCCTGGGACATTGGTGCTCCTGGTTTTCAAGGCTTTGGACTCAAACTGCATTATACCACCAGCTTTCCTGATTCTCCAGCTTGCAGATGGCAGATAGTGGGACTTCTCAAAATCTATAATAACATGAGCCAATTCCCATAATAAATCAATCAAAATCAGTCTCTCTGTCTCTCTTTCTCTCTCTACCCATGTATGTATATGTGTGCATGTGTGTTTGTGTGTGTGTGTGTATAACACCTATTTGTTTTCTCTGGAGAATCCTGGAGAATCTTGACTAAGAGTCTTATTTGCATAATTAAGTTGGCCAATTATAACCTTATAAAGAGGAGAATATATTCTTAATAAACCAATGCAAATAATTGTATTGCTATAAAGAGTAAGGAGATACAGTAAATGTAATTGTCTCTGAATTCTGAGGGATCAATGAGAATCAACTGCTATTCAAAGATGATTCATTTCAAGTTTATAAAATTATAATCTACTAAATTGTGGTTAGAGCCTAAAAAAAGAGAAAGGACTTCCTTATATACATATAAAATGACATTTAAAAATAACACCAACCATATTCCAAACAAATAACCACACATAAATATCCTATTAATAACTTTATTCAGTCCTTCATAATTAATTCTTGTTTCTCTAGATCTTGAATCAACAGTCTGCTTTAATAAAGTACATCTGCTTGGAAACTACAAAGTGTCCTAAAAATCCCTACTCAGTCCACTAGTACAAGCTGAAATTTGTCTAAGAGGTGTTATCTCAGAATCCAAGGATCTATTCTTTGAAATATCAAAAGTTTAGAGTACCTGGTACATTCCTTTACATAAGGCTCTGAGTCAGGGCTTTCTTGTGAAAGAGACAAATTCTAGCCTATAGCTTGTAACAGAGGCTTCAGACAAACATTAGGAAGCAGGAATCCATGTAGTTACCATTTTTATTGGTCTTACTTCCTTTGTGTAAGTCCATATTTCCATTTGTTATCATTCTCCTTCTTTCTGAAAGACTTCTTTAATATTTCTTGTAGTGCAGGTATGTTGAGGCTGAATTCTTTTACCTTTTGTATATCTTCAACAATATTTATTTATATAAATTACACAACTTGTAAAATTAATGATAACAAAAATACTCTATATATCAAGATATGTGGAATACATTAAAAGCAGTAACAAAAGGGAAAAAAAACCCATAACTTCAGATATTCTTATTTAGACTTCATCTTTTAAATGTATTATTGCTGGATATAGATTTCTAGTTTTACAAGTCGTTTTCAGTATTTTAAAAATATTGTTACACCATCTTCTTGCTTGCATTATTTCCAGTGTGAAGCCCATCTGTTGTCATTATCATCTATATAATGTATCATTGTCCTTCCTACAGCTGATTTCAAGATTTTCTTTATCTCTGTTTTTTAGCAATTTAATTATAATTTGCCTTGGGTTCATTTTCTTCAAGTTTCTTGTGCTTGGAGTTCATTAGGAATCTTGGGTCTACGAATTTATAAATTTTATCAAATTTATAAACATTTGGCCATCATTTATTCAAATATTTTTTCTGACTACCCCCCACAACCAGGGACTCAAATTGTATCTGTATTAGGCTTCTCGAAGGTAACAGGACTGTTATATCTGATGCCATTGGATGGTTCTTTCCCTGGACTCAAGTAATTTTTTCAGACACAAGTGGTGATCAGTACTATACTGAATACTCAAGGAAGACTCTCCACAGAGCTCCAGAGTTATCTCTCTGTGTAGATGTGAGAATAATTCAATCTTACTATGATTTATTTACCGCTATATAAAGGTAGCCTATGGCTGAAAGCCACTTGCTACTGAAGAGAGTTTTGATTACTACTTAGAGAAAGTAAGTTCCTTTCTTAAAACCAAATACTATTATCTCACAGATACATGTAGTGAACAAAGTAAATGCTCACTTAATTGATCAGATTCTGAGTATTTTAATGGTAATTACTATTCTGCAGATATTAATCTAGTAAATACATAATTCTTACATTATTTAAGTATTTCTCTAAAATGCTATACTCATTTTTCTTATGTCCATCATTTCCTACAGTGTTTATCTGAATAAGAGCTTGTACCTTTCACCAAGGATAAGACTTCTACAAAGGAGAGAGAAAATAATTAAGCACTAGTGAGTTTGTGTATTTGAGTGTCTGTGGGGAAAAACTGGACTGGGCTGCAGTGTGGGTAGGCATGGATGTGTAGGATATGTGGGTTTATTTGGTATACCCAAATGCGTATCAGGCTGTAGCATGGTCATGTGTCTGAGAATCCTTTGGTATAGTCATATATCTTAGGGAGTGAGATTTAGTATGGCTGTGTATTTATGGTATCTTCTGTGTGGTTATGAGTCTTTGACAAGGGAACTAGACTTCCCTGGAATTAAGTGAGATGATGAGCTAGGCAGCCATGAGATAATTATGTGGAAATGGCAGGTGAGGAGAGGTGGAACTAGGCAGAGTGGTAACAGTGAGAAAGCTTCAGGTTCTAAACTTCCATAGCGATGAGATTTTGTTCTACTTAATTTGAATTCAATGACCATGTATGTGTTCAAAGCCCTTTGTTCTAGGACAAATTCTGAAAAAGTAAATGAAGATTATAGAACATATCTAACAAAAGCTCACATTTGAAAATGCCTAATGTTTCAAAATTTTATTTTTATATAATGTTTATGCTGTATCAGCATTTAAATAAAATTTTGGATGATCTCTAAAAACACCCTGCAAAACAAACGAACTATGACGGGCAAAGAGCTAAGAAGGCAGGATCTATTTATTTAAATACAATTTGGCTGAGGAAAATGGCTTTGCTTGCCAAGTTGGAGAGAACCTATTTTGGTAGCTGCTTTGCTGTCAGATGCAGGACTTCCATGGATAAATAGAAAAACAAAATTAACAGGCATACACAGAAAGGGTCATTTTAAAAAGATCTCATCAGAAGATTAAAGATGGTGGACGAGAAAAGCCGCCAACCAGAGTGTCTCCGCAAAAAAGACAGATTTCAGAAGAAAGCGGAAGAAATAAGCAAGCAGACAAGCATACATCGGAAGAGGGTCAGAAGGAGGGATACCTGAGACTACGAGAGACTCCACGGGAGGAGGTTGTGGAGGAAAACTGGAAGGAGAAAGACCACGAGAAGCTTAGAGACCGGCAACAAGGGTAGGTGGAGCGGCTAACTTACCCCTCCCTTGCATCTCAGACTGCTGGTGGGCTCCTGGGCAGTTGGAGAGACCTGTTAACACCAGCCCAGAGACGGCCGGTGAGCGGTGAGCCTCTTGTGGACAAGGCACCAGGCTCCGCGCTCCACCGGGACACCTCCCAGCCCACAGACTCAAGCCTATCAGGAGGTGCCATATTGCCAAATTCTCCCCTCCCCTGTTCCTACCCGCGGCTGCTGAGACAATTTAGCCACCACCTGGAGACATCTCAAGGGAACAGGACCTTTCCATTTGGGGCCCTACAGCAGACTGAGGAGTATTCAGACTGTAAGCTCCCTATCCGCCAGCCCTCCCAGGTGCTGCTGGCCCGGTGACTCCAGGAAAACAGGGCAGATCCCGAGGTTGAGAGACATTGACCCAGCTTGGGAACCCTGTGGGTGACTTAGGACCGACACGCCACTTCCTGGGGGGGGGTCAGGGTTTGAATTCTAGGGCCCAGGGATAAGACCTGCAGATGAGACCCAGTGCACCCAAGTCTTGCATTGCCCTAGGGCAGAGAAGGGATATTAGTGAATGTGCCTACTAGGGTGTGTGTGCCTTCAGGGGCAGATCAGTGTGCTTGAGGGGCAACTCTCCTTGCAGGGCAGGGCCATGTCCCCAGCCGAGGCTACTATCCTGGCCAGGAAACCTCCCGGCCCGCATCAAGCCAGGGGAGACTCACTGCCGTGAGGTACTGCCTGCTGGCAGAGGCCCAGGAGAAGCTGTGGAGCCAGGAAGGGTGGAAAGGAGCAAGACTTGCTCCACACTACAGGTCTCAGACAGCCCCACCCCCACACACAGACTTTCTGGCTGAATGGAGCCATTTCAGCCCCTCCCTGACAGCTTTGCCCAGAAGCAAAGAAAAGCCTTTTGACCCCTGCTAACAGGAACTGTGGTGCTTGAGGGCAGGCTTACCCAACCCAACTCCACCCAGACTCACTCCCAGACCTGCCCCCACTGAGGTGGAGAATAAGGACACACCTGGAAATCCAAGGGTACCACCCACCACATGAGGCACTAGAGTGCCTCTCCAGAGGAACCAGAGCTGGTTAAAGGACCCAAAAACAACACTCTAGTCTGCTCCTCCCAGCAAGCGCCACCTACTGAAAAGGAGGACATTCTGCACACCCTGTACCACATCGACTGACTCATTATAGGGTGTGGTCGAATCTCACCCACAAACACCACCTACTGGCTCAGAGACTAAAAAGGGTGTGTCATTATCCAAATGAAAATCTAAAAGCAAGAAGCAACAACTGATCCAGATGGGAAGAAATCAGCAAAAGAACTCTGGAAGTACAAAGAATCAAATGGAAAGTGCATCCCCAAAGAGGAACACTAGCTCTCTAGAAATGGACGTCAACCAAAGTCAGAACACTAAAATTACAGAAAAAGAATTTCGAACATGGATTGTAAGAAAACTCAACGACATGCAAGAAAAAATAGATAACCAACACAAAGAAACCACAAAAAGAATCCAGGACCTAGAAGAAAAATTCACTAAAGAAATTGAAATATTAAAGAAAAATCAAACCGAAATCCTGGAAATGAAGTATCTATTCAAGGAACTACAAAACATGGTGGAAAGCCTCAAGAACAGGGTAGATCAAACAGAAGAAAGA
>CAUYRT010028630.1:0-25546 GCA_963574885.1 Lepilemur ruficaudatus
TAAAGGAGAAATTACAACTGATGCCATGGAGATACAAGATATAATTTATGAATACTACAAAAACCTTTATGCACACAAACTGGAAAATGTGGAGGAAATGGACAAATTCTTAGAAACACACAGCCTCCCTAGGCTCAACCAAGAGGAAATAGAATTCTTGAACAGACCAATATCAAGTACTGAAATTGAAACAGTAATAAAAAACCTTCCTAAAAAGGAAAGTCCTGGACCAGATCGTTTCACACCTGAATTTTACCATACCTACAAAGAACTGGTGCCTATCCTGCAGAAATTATTCCACAACATCAAGAAGGATGGAATCCTCCCCAACACATTTTATGAAGCCAACCTCACCCTGATACCAAAACCAGGAAAGGCTGCAACAAAAAAAGAAAACTATAGACCAATATCTCATATGAATATAGATGTAGAAATTCTCAACAAAATCCTAGCTAACTGAATCTAGGTGGTTATCAAGAAAGTAATCCATCATGACCACGTGAGCTTCATCCCAGAGATGCAGGAATAGTTCAACATATGCAAATCTATAAATGTAATTCACCACATAAACAGAAGCAAAAACAAAGACCATATGATCCTCTCAATAGCCACAGAAAAAGCATTTGACAAAATTCAACACTGTTTTATTATAAGAATGCTTAACAAAATAGGCATAGATGGGGCTTATCTAAAAACGATACAAGCCATATATGACAAACCCATCATTCAGTATGAATATGACATCATTCATACTGAATGATGAAAAATTGAAAGCATTCCCACTTAGCATTGGAACAGGCAAGGTTGCCCACTATCTCCACTTCTCTTCAACATAGTGCTGGAAGTCCTTGCTATAGCAATCAGACAAGAGAGTGAAATGAAGGGCATCCAAATGGGGGCAGAAGAGATCAAACTCTCACTCTTTGCTGATGATATGATATTGTATCTAGAAAATCCCAAGGATTCAACCAAGAGACTCCTTGAATTGATAAACGAATTTAGTAAAGTGTCAGGATACAAAATCAATACACACAAATCAGAGGCATTCATATATGCCAATAACAGTCAAATTGAGAACCAAATCAAAGACTCAATTCCCTTCAAAATAACAACAAAGAAAAGTACCTAGGAATATATTTAACTAAGGAGGTAAAAGACCTCTACAGGGAGAACTATGAAACACTGAGGAAGGAAATAGCAGAGACTGTAAACAGGTGGAAAACCATACCATGCTCTTGGGTGGGCAGAATCAACATTGTTAAAATGTCTATACTACCCAAAGTGATCTACAGAGTCAATACAATCCCTATTAAAAATCTTATTTTAATTGGTATAAGTAAATGTGCAAAAGGGAGAATATAAATACAGTTCAATGAAGCTAGGATTGATTTTTTTTTCTTTTTTGCATGTGTGATATAGGGAGCCCTTCCCCACCCCATATGGAAGTTCAACTGACCATTGACACAATACAATTTATTGAAAAAATATCATTTTCCCTACTTAGTGCTGCATGTGTTATAAACCAAATGTCCAGAAATGAGTGTCTGTTTATAGTCTCTTTTCTGTTCCATGCTATCTTTGTCCCTTTGTCAATGCCACACTGTCTTTATTTACTATGCCTTTCTCCTAAGTGATGTATCTCCAGAATGGAAAAACAAACATGTACTCACTGTTAAATTAGAACTAACTGATGAGCACACGTGTGCACAGAAGGAAGTAAAACTGAGTGGAAATCAACAAAGGGGGAGGGGATAGGAGTGGAGGGGCACAAACCTACCTAATGGGTGCAATGAACAGTATTTGGGTGATGGGTGCACCTATAGCTGGTAGTCATGCATTATAAATGTGATCCATGTAACCTAAAATATTTATAACCCCTTAATATTTTGAAATAAAAAAAAACTCTATAGTAAGTTCTATGATCTGGAAGTGAAAGTCCTCAAATTTTTTTCTGTAAAGTTGTCCTAGCATTTTTGGTCTGTTGCAGTTCATAGAAATGTTTAAATTATCCTTTCCATATCCCCAGAGGATCTGCTGGGATATGGAAAACAATGTTAAATCATTCAACCTATGAATATGGTATGTCCCTTTCTTAGGTTTTTTTTTTTTTTTTTTTAGAGATAGGGTCTCTCTCTGTCACCCAGGCTGGAGGAGTACAGTGGCATGCTCATAGCTCACTGCAGCCTCTAACTATTGAGCTAGAATGATCCTCTGACTGTAGCCTCCCAAATAGGTGGGACTACAGGTGTGCACCACCACATCCAGCTAATTTTTAATTTTTTATAGAGATGTGGTATCACTGTGTTGCCCAGGCTAATCTTAGACTCCTGGCTTCAAGAGATCCTCCTGCCTTGGCCTCCCAAAGTGCTGGAATTACAGGCATGTGCCAATGCACCCAAACTTAGAGTTTTTTTTTAAAAAGTCTTTATAATGAATAGCTTTCTTGTTTTTTACATCTTCCATTAAATTTACTCCTACATATTTGGTATTTTTTATGCTATTGCAAATTATATTTTTAAACATTTTTAATTTATAGTTATTTGATGCTGATATATAGAATATAATTGGTTTTCTCTATTAGCCTTTACCCAGCAAACTTGTACCTTCTTATTAATTTTATAATTTATGTGTATATTGTTTTGAAATATCTATGTGCATAATCATATTGTCTGTATTACAATGTGTTATTACAATGATACAGTATTATTTCTTCCTTGGTAGTCCTTACAGTTGATTTTATTTTGCTTTATTGTACTGTCTAGAACTTCTAGAAAAATATTGATAAGAAGTGATAATGATAGCATCCTTGTCCTCCAGATCGTGGAGAAGGACATTTTATCATTCAATAAGATGCCTGTAGTAGGTTTTCTGTAGATTCCTTTTATTGGATTAAGGAAGTACCTTTTTCTTTCTACTTTGCCAAAGTTATTCTAATTACTTGGTGTTTAACTTTATTAAATGCTTTCTGTGAGTCTGTTGAAATTATTATATATCTTTTCTTCATTCTGTTAATGTGGTCAATTACTTTGATTGATTTCAAATTATTTGGATTGAATTTTGAATGATAAACTAATCTTGCATTTCTTGAATAAACACGGATGGATGGATAGATGGATAAATAAATAGACACATACATGCCTACATATATACATACATAAATACATAGATTTATTTATTGTGCCAATATATTGTTTCACAACTTTTTATTTATAAAATGTAAGAAGATTGGCTGGTGATATTTTTTCTTATGTTATACTTTACAAGTTTTTGTATGGAGGTTTTATTGTCCTTACAAAACAAATTGAGAAGGATTTTTATATTTCTGGTTTTGTTATTTATTTAAATGTTTGGTAGAATTTATTGATAAGTTTATCTGACCTTGGAATTTTCTGTGGAGATGTTTCTGATGCTAAGTTCAAATTCTTTAGTAATATAGAACTGAAAGCTGAGAAAATTGTGAACTAGAATATGGATCTGAAAAAAGAACCTGTATTACTAATTTTTTTGAAGACCCAACTTTGCCTTGCTCATCATCTTTATTGTTTTTTTATTTTGCTAAACACTACTCTTTTTTTTTCCTTAAACTTTTCTTGGGTTTATTCCTTTCTAATATATGTTTCTTCTTCCATTTCTATTTTCTTCCATCCTCATTTTTGGATTTTTAATGGTGTTCTTTTTGAACTTCTAAAGTTGGGCCCTTAGCTCAATTTGACTTCCCCTTTAAGAACTAGTTTATTACCTGTACGTTTTTATTAAAAAAGAAACTCTTTTGAAAGCTCAGATGGTACACAAGTTGTTATATAACTCAACACATTTTATCAGGAGCCCAGATGCCCCCATCATGACCTCTTCAGACACTATTACCTCTCTTTCCCAAGGAGAACCATTATTCTGACTGCTACCAACAAAGGTAGAGATTACTTCAGCTTATTTTAAAGTTCTACAAGTAAAATCATATAGTATGTGTATGTGTTTGTATACTGCATTTTAAGAAGTTCATGTCCTTTGTATCACTTTGTGCCCATGTGTACACATCTGTACTTTATTTGGAACAAATTTTTTAAATATAGGCATTTATGTTGTATCCAGTGTTTTACAATTCAAGTCATGTTATAATTAATAACCCTATTGTGTATATACTTTTGTAATGTTGAAGTTGTGCCTTCAGGATAAAAACCTAGAAGAGAGATTTTTGCATCAAAAATAAATCTAATATTCTTAGATATTTTCAAATTTCCCTCTGGAAGAATGTGCCCTTTGACATTCCCATAAGAAAAGTAATAAAATGCCTGTTCACTTACTTCATGACAAAGTATATTGTCAAGTTTTCAGTTTTTATTAATACCACTCTAATAGGAGAGAAATGGTATATTAGTGTAGTTTTATTTGCATTTCTCATATTATGAATGAAATGAGCATCTTTTTATATGTTTAAGAATTCCATTATATATTTTTGTAAATCATCTGTCTTTTGCCGATTTTCCTATTTTCTGTCAGGTTTTAGAAGAGGTTTTAAACCACGTTTTAATTTTTTCTGGCAAAAAGACTATTACTCATAGCTTTTTAAAAATGAATATTTTTATATTAATAGGTATTCTTTCCCTGTGAACTTCAGTATCAACCTATCTAGCTCCATTTTAAAAGCTTGTTAGTATTTATTTGATTGCATAAATAATTTTATTGTAAAATTAACTAGGTAAAACTGATACATTTCTGATTTTGATTCATCCAACCCAAGTAAAAGGGTGTTTTCTCTTTTATGTCTCTCAGGGATGTTTTAAAGTTATTCTTGTACAGATTGTGTACATTTCTTTTTGTTTGTTTGTTTGTTTTGTAATTGTAAATTGGGTGTTTTCTACTACTGTTATTTCTTCCAATTGGTTAGAGCTTGTATACATAAAAGCCACTGATTTCTGCATGTTATTTTCAAATCTACTAAATTGCTGGATTTTTGTATTGTTTAAGTTAATGTTGTCATTGCTTCTGTGGGATTTTCCAAATGTTCCATAATAGTTGAAAATAGAGACGTGATAGTTCTCCTTTTCCTTCTCTCTTATTCCTCTAATGAACTTGCTGAAATGCCTATCTAATACTTCCAGTACAATATGAGTGGGTATCTTTGCCTTATTATTAATCTTAGTGATATTTTGCAGTGTATTTATTACTATGTCTTAAGGGTGTTTCTAGGTGAGTAACATTAGTTCTTCCAAATACTTTAAAACTGCTAATTTGTGTGTTTCTAACAATTTATTCAGGAGTTTCCCTATTAATGAATATTTATAACTTTTTAAAATATTTAAAAGCACAGCTGCAGTGAAGGCTCACAGACATTCCAGTGTGGCTACAGATGCTGGTGTCATTCTAAGGTAGAGACTGAGTGGTGGGATTACATGCATTTTCACAAGGGGGAAAAAGACTATCTGCTTCCTCCCTTCTCCTAGTTTGAAATACATGTTCATATTCTCAGCTCCCGAGGTTGCAGGGGTAATTTGGCTCAATAATTTCTCACCTGAAATTCTCATTTGCTGGATTTGTTACTGTATAGAAACTTTTTAAGAGAGTGATATCAAGAGGTAAGTTTCTGAGTGTCACTGTGCGTGATATGCAAGGTCCTTGCTAGCACTGGTCTGAAAGCACAGGTTCCACTTGCTTGGGGCCTCCAGGAGGAGGCTTAAAGAGATTGTGGAAATATGGGATTGTCATTTAATATTGTTTAAGATATGAAATACTGTGGCAATAGAAAAACACTTTGATTGGTCCAAGTGTCTTGATGTCTGAGGTTCCACTTGACTTCTTCATCTGTCTGTCTATGCAAGTGGACCGAATAGAGAGGTGTTCTGATGTTTTCATTTCCTTCCATAATGAGGGTATTGGTAGCTGCATTTGTTGGCATATGGAAACTGATCTTCTGGGAGCAGTAGACACAGCCTTTGTATCACTTGCTAACAGGTTTTGTCTTTCTCCTAAGAAAGAGAAACATTATCTTCCTTCCCTTCCTTTTCTCCCCTTCCTTTCCTTCCTTTCCTTCCTTACCTTTCTTTCCTTTCTTCCCTCCCTCCCCTCCCTCCCCAGAGCAGGTATATTCATTTTAAATTTTAATAGGTTGTTCCAAATACCTCTGAACCAGTTTGTGAATATTCAGAACAGTAGTATATGAGAGACCTATTTCCCCATGCCTGTTCCATACAACATGTGTTACACCATTAACATTTTGTCTGTCTACTGGGGAAAAAATAACACATTGTTGACTTATGGTGCATCTCCCTGATTATCAGTAGGTTTGGCATCCTGCATATGCTTATTGCCTATTTATATTTGTGAGTTGCCTGTAGAAATCTTTCACTCTTTTTCTGTAGAGATATCTATATCTCTCTCTACATTCTATTATATCTCTATATATTCTGAATAAAAATGCCTTTTTGTCATGTATTATTGTAAATATTTTTCTCCTTTCTTTTATACCTTATACCAGAAAGTTTCTAATTTTGCCAAAAGCAAATGTTTACATTTTTCCTTAGATGACTTTTGCTTTTTCTTTCTTGTATAAGACAGTCTGACACTCGAAATAAAAAAAAAAGTCCTCCCAAATTTGTGTGTATGTGTTCTGCTTGGATTCTGATCTGCCAGGGGTAGAATAACAGTGTGAAGTTTAACAGTGTACAGTTGCACTGTTTGGGGCTGTGGCACAGTGATGAATAGCAGTGATGATGCTGGTATCCTTGTTCCTGTCATTAAGAAGAATGTGCCTAGTGTTTCACTGTTACTTAGTATCTGGCAGATATACTTTATAAAATTAAGTAAGCTCTGTTACTAGTTTGCCATAAATTTTTTTCATGTGTGAGTTGAATGTTACCAGATACATCTTTAGCATTGACTGAAGTAATTACAAGATGGTTTGTCTTTGCTGTATGTTGTGATTATAATATTATGGTTTAATATTTTTGAAATCCTGATTAAACTTTCTTAGTCATGATGCATTATTCTTTTAATGTACTGCTGGATGTGTTTCCTAATACTATACTGAGAATTTTTACATGTGACTTTGTATGTCACTTGGCCTGTAGCTTTCTCTTCGTACATTTTCCTTGCCTGGTTGTTATTTTAGGGTCTCATTCTTACTAACATAAGTTGGCGTATGAAAATAACACCATGTTATTTTAATTCCCAGGGAGAGTTCATATAAGATGCAAATTATCTATTTCTTCAAGGCAACTGATCAGACTCCCTTTTGGGTTGTTAGATTTTTGATTAAATTTCTATTTCTTTTATGGTTATTTCTCTAGTCATATTTGTACCAGTTCTTAGGCCAATTTTGGTAATATTTTTCTTAAAAAACATTTTAATTTTGATCCATTTGATCTGTATGGGCTGTAGAGGTCTTAAAGTCTCTCAGAATTTTGTTTTTTTCTCTCATTTCTGAGAGTTTCAATTTATGTGCTTTATTATTTAGTGCATACAATTCATGCAGCTTTCTCTACAGTATAAATTTAACTTTCATCAATCTAACATGGCCGTATTTTTGTGATTTCATACTTTTTCCTTGAATTCCATCAATCTGCAGTGAATATTGCCACCACTTTTTGTTTGTGTCAGCCTGAATTCTCCCCTGTAATTTGAGTTTTAATTTGTTCTATCATTTTATTTTATGTGTCTTTTTTATAGATACACGCAGTTTGTTTTTAACCCAAGCTTATATTTTCTACCTTTCAAGACTTTATGTTCAACCATTGTTACTTCTTGTCAGGCTGCTGTGTTTTATCTTTGTGCTTTCTCATTTTTAATTTTTTATGCTTTCTTGCCATTTTCTTGGCCTTCCAAAATCATTTTTACTTATAGTTGTCTAATTATCAAAGTCAAGAATAAAAACGTAATTACCATTATTCTCCTTTGTATATAAATAAACAAGTTTTCATTAAATGCCTTTGCAAAAGATTTTTTCCTTTAAAAATTTAATCTTCTAATTTTAAGCAGTATTCTGCTTTCTACTAATTTTGCAAGTCCTCTTTGTTATTTATACAGAAGAAATAGCCCCTTAATGTACCTATTTCTAAAAGAGAGAGAGGGGACAGGAATCTCAGGAGGCTATTAAGTATTCCCACGTTGGCTGTTTCCCAATCACTAGAAAATGTTCACCTACCTTTTTTCCCCTCACAGCAACCTGCTTTGAGACCTTTGCCACCAGTGCTCTCTGTCAAGATGACTTACAATCAATCCTCAAACTCCCTGAAAATATGTTTAGAACACATGCAAATAGTACTTAATTTGGTTTTTAGAGAGAAATAAAGTGAAAAACTCCCTATTTCAGTCATATTTAGAAATGCCAATATTTCCTCATAATGTATATTTTCACCTTGAAAACTCTGCAATATTGGTTTACTTAAAGGCCTGTTATCTATTTATTGTTAGTTTCCTCTTTTAGGCACTGTGATTTTTATCCAACAGGATACAAGTTAATTTTGGACTTGTATTCTCAAAGCCCAGAAAAATATGAATGTTCAACCTAACAATTCCAGTTATAAGCAGGAAGGCAAAAGTGGGAGGAAACGAGGTAGAGGGGGAATCAGTTCGTGTATGACTCAGAATTGCACACGAGCGCATGATATATGTAGAACTTGAAGAGACAGCATGTGTCTACTGCAGCCCACCCTGCAGGGATAGTAGGTGGCACAGTGAACATTTGGGAATTTTAGACACAATAATGTTGACTTAGAATATTGTACCCAGAAGGATTTTGGTGTATTTTGTACCAAATGTCTTATTACTTAAAGCAATTTTGATTCTTTACAGTGGAGATATGGTTTAGACTTCTTTATTTTAGTACCTCGTATCATCCCTCATCTATCAGCTGAGGAGATCTCGTTCTGGTGGCCACAGTCTCTTCAGCAGGTGAGGTTTTAGGCCTGGGTGGCTGAGGGTGGGTTACTGGCTCTACTTCAGCAGAGGTAACAGGTGGCATCACCTCAGCATGTGGGTGGCAATACTGAGTTTGCTCTGTGATCTGTTTGATTCTCCTGTGATGCAAAATATCCCACAGTGCACGTGCCCTTTTCCCTTGAGTCGAACTAATCCAGAGTCCTTGAATAATTTTATTCCTTTACCTTAGCAGAGGGCACTAGGTTTTCACCACCCTCAAATATTTTTTGAGTGATAGGATTTATTGACAGCAAATATTACCTTGTTTACAGGTTTCCTTTTTGAGGGGTGGGATAGGAGAGCCAAGGGAAATTGATAAAATTAAGTTTATGAGAAAGGAACTCCTTTCCTTTAACTGGTTTTAGAAACAATTAGATAGACATTTTAGCATTGTCATTTGTAAAATGGAAATAAACACAGGGTTGTTTAAAGAATTAAATGAGACTTGTCTCTAACAGAGTGGAGGGAAATTGGGTTATGGAGAGAGATGAGAGCTGCAGGGGGAAGCAAGTTACTAAGAGAGTGGGAGAACTGGGGCGGTGGCCCTTGGTTCAGCGTTCTGCTCGGCCACAGCCTGCTGACTGCTGCCTCCTTTAGACTCAGCTTGTTAGCTAGACCCAGAGTTGAGTGAGCATATAAGATCGTGCTCTGGATTGTGCCAAGGTGCGCAGCCCCAGTCACTTCTAATCACCTGGGTGGCTTCCCCCACCCCCCACCCCCCACCCCCCCGCCACACACTCTACCATCTGGGAGTATGGACACTGGGGCAGAGGAAACCTAAAACTGGAGAATGGGGCATTTTCTGGGGGAAAATAATTCTAAGTATTTCCAAAAAATATCTGGGAAACTATAATCCATGTTTTCTATTTCTGGGTTCACTGACTAATGACTCATGTAACAGAAGTACTAGAAAGCAGCATTGAGAGGGCCTTTGTTTCTCCTTCCCTAGTCTAACTGAAAAAGATCAGGCTCATCAGAAACTAGCAGTAGTGACAGTGAGGTGTGGAGAAAAGTTTCTCAAAGTACACTCCTTGTTCCAGAGTCCTCCAAGTCTCACTCATCCCTTAGATTTTGTCAAATGATCAGTTTGTAATTTTTTCTTAGTGGATTGATTTGACAATTGAGTTAAAACACACAAATGGTATCAGTGCATGTTACACAGACTGGGAGAAGTAGGTGGAGGCTCAGGACTTACAGGGATGGATTTGGAAACAGAATTGGGCTTTTTGGTCCAACTCTTAGGTGACCTTCCCAGCACTTCCCTAACCAAGCACTCTGCATTTCTGAATCATATTTATGAACAGATACTGTGGGGTGGCAAGAAGCAGAAAGGGAGTATGTCAGAATCGCAAAGACAAAAGATACTTACCTATTGATATTCTAAGTCACATTAAACAAAAAAACAGTGATAGGATAAGGAAATGAATCTGGTAATCCAGAGTCCAGTAAATTGCTTTAAGGATGAACTAGACAGATGAGGAGAAGAATTTATAATCTATAGTGCTAAAAGTTAGAAGATAGGCAGATCATGGGGTATTTAATATCTGGTGCTTTACGCTGGAAATACTAATAAAAAATAACATCATTTGATGAGATAGATGCCAGGCTTTGCAGAGCCCCATTGATAGCTGTGTCTTTTTATTCTCATTTTATGGATGAGAAAAAAGTGGCTCAAAAAGCTGAATGCTGTTCAAGTTCATACAGCTAGCAAGCAGCAGAGCTAAGCTCCAAGCCTAACTCTTTCTACTTTCACTAGTTAGACGATTTAAATTGTGCAGCATCTCCTCACAGACAGTGGTGTACCCTGATACTTTCTTCACGTAAATTTGCTGGCAAACTGGGAATAAAATAATTCTTGAACACATCTCTGCCCTCTGTTTGTTTGCATGTGTTCTGATACAACAGCCTGACTTCCAGATTTTGAAAACAAACTGAATACAAAAATCAGACACTGTAAATTCAAAAAGAATAGTAAACTGTGCTGGGTCAAATTGTTGTGATGGTAATAATTCGTAATGAGGGAAAATCTTAGTGAATAGGGTACATAGAGGAACTGAAAGTCATCTTTTTCTATCAGCCAAACTTTGGGATGTCAAAATCACCAGCATGCATCAGGTGATAATCATTCATTTGATCTTGAAAATAATATGAGCAGCAAAGCTTTAGAAATGTCAAGTGACCAAACGGGTATGTGCAGAAATTAACTTTTTTTTTATTATATATCATATAATGTAGTAGTAAAGTTTGTTTGAAGTGCATGAATAAAAAGTTAGTGAAATTACAGGAGGAACAATCTATATAGCAATAATAGGTGCATTCCCTGTGCATCTGAAAGAAAAAAAAGAGTTTTCACTCATTTTGGCCTAAAACTTAGTGTTCAGGTTCCCAGGATTCTGACATCAGAACCCGGATAACGCTGATTAGAACCATAGGGGCTTTACAATAAAAGCTAAAATATTGACCATATGATGGCAAAAAGTCTTATTTTGTGGTTAACTTATTCTCTTCTAGCTACTCTCTGATGAAGTTGGTGGCGCTGTAGAGGAGGACCGCCGCCTCCTGGACGAGGACCGGGACCGCTCAGCGTTGTAGGTGACGTGCTTGTCGTAGTTCTCCATCTGAGCCTCGATGAAATCCCTCTGCTGCTGCCTGATGGTCTGGCTTATGAGCCCAGGGAGGGCGTGGATGCTACCAATCAAAGTCTCTAACTTCGTTTCCAGGGTAACAATTCTCTTCTCGAAGTCTTCACTCCTTTCATTTAAGTCGGAAATCATGTCATACATGATATTCTGGGTCTGGAAAACAGGATTAAGAAGAATGTAGAAACTGAGAACTAAGAGGCTTGATTATACTTGCCCTGGAAGGAAACTGTCGACGCCCAGATCTTTAGTGCTAGTCTCCTGCTTGTGGACACCTACTTACTGTAAGAGGGGCATCGGCCTTCTGAACAGCTTAACCTTGCAAAGCAAACAGGTACACTGGTACCTGTTCAATACCAGGATTCAGAAACGTAAGGTCTTAGGTGTTAATTTGGTTCAGCTGCAGAAGAATGTGTATTGGTAAAATCACCCAGTGATTTTCGGTGGTGTAAGGATAGACAAAAATGGCTTTATCAAAGGTAAGTGGCTGAAATAGATGTTTTGGGGGTCCTAGTGAACCTTGAAATTAACTTTCTTGATTTCAGGCTAATTCCTAAGTGTATTTCCTGAAGTAGCCAAGAGACAAGGAGAGAGGACTCTAGTGCTGACCATCTCAGAGCCAGAGAAGGAGTCAAGAGGGAAGGATAGGGATGGTAACCTCAGTGCAGCCAAGTTCAAGACCCCTTTGTCTGAGCCTTCCCTCCTGCCTCATTTCCCTTCACAATCTGTGTTCTTCTCCTGCTGCACAACCTCTTAAAGATGATAAATGAACTGATTAAATAAGGGACTTTTTGTTCAGAAATACAGGCACCTTGTTTCAGTTTGCCCATGGAGACAGAGTGCATCATTTTACTACACAGTCTTGAGAATATGTGAAAACAGCATCCATTCATTAAAAAAATACTGCACCCTACAGCATAGCCAGTCCTGTGGTCATAATAAGCATGACACCAAAGAAATAACTTGAAAGAAACAGCATCTTGCCTCAGAGTTGTACTCCTGAAGGAAAATTACTTATCCACATCGTATTTCAAAGTGGTCTGTTTTACTTTTTCATAAAGATACCTGATTTCTTTTATGATTTAACCTGGGAGGAATACAGGACCCTGTCCCATCTTTGTCCATGATGTGTCCCAGTGAGAGCCATGTTCGTAAATGTTAATCAAGGACATCTTCATACCTTATAAATGTGTGCTGCCCAGTTTACATGCATGATATGTGCTCTCCTAGGGTAAGGCATTAAATACTTACCAGCTTCAACATATTTACATAGTATGTGTTATTCACATACATTAAATGAATATGTTAGATGCGTAAGACTAGGCCAAATATGTGTAATTTTTATAGATTATACTTAAGACTTTAGGAAGGCATAGCTGATTTATCAAACATAAAAACAGTTCATATAGATACAACTGAGAGTTGCCTCTTTCAAATCATTTGTGTTAAAAGGCTGAGCACTTATACAAATGCCATTCTAATAACTCCTTTGGAATTTGCTCAGGAGAATGCAATGTTTTGATTGTTGGACAAATATTTATATTTTGAGAATGGATTTAAAACTTGGGGAGGAACAACCAAAAATCACTCAGATAAATGTTATAAATGTACTAGAAGAATTTGGGGACTTTTAATATATTTTTTAAAAAGTAGTACGATTCTTAAATAATGAAATGGAGAAAGAACCAGAAAAAAGTGATCACCTTCTTTGGGAAGACAATTTTCATTTTAGAATGTAATTTCTGGTATCTTTTTTTTAAGATTTCAGCTTTATATTCTTCCAAGTTTGCTTAAAATACATAAAAAACAATTTGAACCTCATAGCACACCTAGGATGTAGTTCTGCTCTGCAAATAAAAGAAGTCCCAAAGGTATTGCCTCATATTCCACTATGTTCCTCGTGGTACTTTGAATCACCGTAATTAGGAAAGCTTTCAGAAGGGGGATTGAATAACGCATACAGGGAAAGAGCATATTAAGCAAGCGTTTTAGAAACATTCTTTTAAGTTGGATCATCATTTTTGGGTGGTTTGTTGGCTCGATTTAATTAGATTTGGACTGGGCATCTTCTGAAGCATTAATTATTAGTGACTGTGCAGTGGTTAATTTCAGCAGGTGTAACCACAAGGGCTGCGCACCTCACGCTTACCTTTGCCAGGTCCACCAAGGTATTTGCTTGGTCATTCAGTTTCCTCTGCTCCATTTTTACACTTCTTAATCTAAAAGACAGAATCCGAAGTCAGAAAGGTTCCCTTCTTTCTGTGGCTACCTTATGCCTTCCAAAGAGCATGCACAAAATCGACAAGAGCAAATAACTGCATGGATAATGCCTTGAATATTTGGGGTAAAGTCCAAACTGGTTATGTATCTGGTACAATGAGAAGCATGCTTCCTCAACACCACAAAAAAGAAAGGAGAGAGAGAGCGCAAGAGATGAGGTGTCCTTAGGACAACTATTTACCAGGTAAAGTTGAATTCAGAAAGGCTCATAAGGATTTAACCATATGAGAAAAAGCCAAAACATTCCTTGAAGCCCCAGTATCATGACAAATAGACATAGGAAGAAATATGCAAAGCAACAGGAATTTCATCAGTGTTGGAGCAATGAGCACCTTCCTATGCCTACGTGACTAGATACAGGTATTAGCCCTGTTTAGTCTGAAATGGATTGGGTTAGGTATTTGAACCTGATGAAAACACAGTGATAAGTGAGATTCTTATTAACAAAAATAAAACTTTTATTCAATCAGCAGCAAGAAAACTGAAAACACATAATTCTCTTATTCTTCATTATATTCCACCTGACTTTTATCTTAAACTGTCATTAAATTTGCAGGAAGGCCAGACCATTTCCTTAGGATTTTCCTTAATTTTCAGCAGAGATAAAAGTCAGAGGACAACTAGAGTATCTGGTGGATAGAATATCTACTTGTAAATATCACTGTATGTACTTGACTGACAGAAAAAAGGTCCCTGTTTAGTAAAAATTTTTCTTAATGAGAACCCTTACTATTCCTTAGTTAAATAAATATTTATTCAGTGCTTACTATATACCAAGAAATTAGGATTTCCCAGTAATAAAAAAGTAGTTTATTGTTCTTTAAGCCAAAAATTCAAAGCCTTGCTCCAAAAGAAAAGTAGGTCCCTCTGAGCTACTTAATAAAAAGAAAAAAAAAAATCCATGCTAATGTTATTTTCCTTTGGTGATGAGTCATTTTACAAAGTATAGTTTTAATGCTGGAAAGTACTTTTTATTATTTTTCAAATTAAAGTAAAGGCAATTATATAGAAGAAATTAAAACTCAAAGGGCAAGATTTTACTGCCAGGGAGATTGTTTTGTAACATGTGTTCCTAATGCTCCATGATTTTGTTCTGAAACTAGGATATCCAATATGTCACCAAATCTGCTCTACAGTAAAGATGTAGTTGCTTCTGCCAGTAAGAGTTTAGATGACACCTACCTACAACATGATCTTTAACAATCTAAAACAGTTTAAGGTTATAACTTGTCATTGCAACTATGTGTTTATCAGAATGCTTGGAACAAAGTTAACGGGCTTCTTTTTATGCTATTACAGAGACGGATTGTGTTCTTATCTAAAAGAAATTTGCAAGTATGTATTTAAATCCAGTATATTGCTGAGAAAGGTTTCTCTGACTACTTACAAGGGTTACAAGTCTTCATACCTGTCTTTTAAAAACAAGTAAAAACAAATGAACAAAAAACTACCCCTTAAACATCTGTGGATCGTTACACAGAAGTGTACTAGAGAAAGAAGCGATGTCAGTCGTGGGGGTCCATCCTCACTGGTCCTAATTTGACTTCCCATTTCCTCATGTAGGAAATGAAGTGTGTTAGATAAGGACATGTAAGTGCTGGATTCATACCAACAAAGATGTTCTAGATGACTTTAATTGACAAACAAGACATTAAACAATACTAAAACAAACTCCTTTTAGTTCTAATTCTTCATTATTGTAAAAAAAAAAAAAATGTCTCAGGCTTGTCCTACTCTGTCTTTATCTCCTGACACCTGCTATTCTCTCTTTTGTAGGACAGAGAGACCAGGATCTCAGCTCTTAGCTTTCTGCAGGCAACTGCCTATGGCTGGACTTCAATACTAGTATTTCAATTGTCAACTGATGGTACCTTTACCTCTTTTTGCTGTGAGTGATATAGTTTTTGTTCATTTATGATAGGGATTTATATAAAGTTTCATTTTCACATTTAAGTGAATAATAGTAGAGGTGGCACAGAAATGACTGCAGGTTGGACTCTGGATCACGTGCTTATAGTGACTTGTGAGTACAGAGGATGTCCTGAATTTTGCAAATCAGGCTGGAAGGGTCACTGGCAAGTATTTCATCTTATGGAGCCTAACTTACTTCTCTCAGGTTACTCTACTATGACTGAGAGTAGAATTCTGCCCTTTTTATTTCCTGCTAATCTGGAAAACTGACATAGAGAAGCCCTGTTTGATTCAAATTTCTTTCCCTTCCTGAACTTAAATCATCCTGTTGTCTTGTTTCTTATATTGCTTGTAATATAGGAGAGCTGATAGGAAAAGTCTGCTCAAGCTGCAGCTGCCAGAATAAAAGGTAACATGCAGATGTGTATTGCACTTTTTTTTCCCTTCATGAAAGAAGAATAAGAAACATATGTTGATTTCTTCCTTGTGAACTTCACTTATCACAGGAAAATATCATGATTTTGAATCACATTTCCATAGCAGCAATCAGACTACTAAAATTCACAAATAAAGGATCCGCTGGGTGCATGCAGCCAGTAGAAAATTCTGCAAATGTTGAAAGGAGCGGCTCACACAACTTACTTCCGAGCTCTATTTTCATTTTGTTGAAATAAAAAGACAAAACAAAAGAAAAGAAACTGTAAAATATTCTGGAACAAAAATAACACAATGTGGTGTTCAGTTGTGCACAGGGGGCTCGATTCATTAGCTGAAGATCCTGTTACGGTTCCGCAGGATTTTGACATATTGACCAAAGAGGAACACTATTTCTCTCACCTGAAAGCACTTATCTTCCTCCTGAATTAGAGTTCAGAAGGAAGAACATGCATAAAGTCATCTTGGCCTCTTGATACGTGATGTTCAAGTAAACAGAAGGAAACATTTTTGCTGAATGTGAATGGCATGTGGTTAAAAGGATAATATGCAAAACAATGGCATTATAATCTCGGGGAGGATGCATCATTTTCAAATTGGGGCTACTCAGAAGCCTGGCTTTCTGAAAGGCAGGTGATGCAATAGTCTATGTTATATAAAGTGCGTATATTAGAGTTTTTGGCTCTGAAACAAGTTCATGTTATTGGGCAATGATAAACTTTAAAGATGCTACTAGGAAAAGGGTTATAAGTTAGAGAAAGAGAACACTTCATGGCAGTAAGTGACAACCTAAAATGACAGACACATTACTGAAAAGAGGGCACAAGCCTGGAGAGTTCAGCATCCATCAGAGACTAGAGCAGCCACGTATAAGGCAGAGAGGCTATGGAGCTGGGAAAAGAGAGAACTGTGGAGGTGGGGGGAAACTGAGAAAAGGGGAGAGAGCTGCTGTAGAAGCTCTCAGGACAAATCAGAGAGTAGGAGAGGCCAGGACTGCTTGCTCTATCCAATGAATTTAAAAATTTTTCTTCCCCTGCTAAGGTCAATCAGACCTTCCCAGTGCTGGCAGGGAAGGCTGAGGGTCTCACTGGGTCTGCACGGTGGGCAGCGAAGGCCTTGTGCTTGGGAATCGAGCCCTGTGTGCTTTCCTTTATGACGTCACTCCCCAACTTCCAACACTAGGTTAAAATGAAAGGTGAGTATGCAGAATTAGAATAATCTAGCCAAACCCAGCCCGTATGAGTAAACACATACTCAGTTGTACTTTTCACAAAATATAAGCGTCCCCCACCTCAAGGAAACCCAAGAACCCCAAGACTAATTTATAAAACAATTCAGAGCATTTTTGAGTTGCCTGAAGCTCATATACTTTAGAAGTAGACATTGCTACGGATGAAAAAGAAGGAGAAATGTCTGACAGAAGCAGAAGAATCACAGGTGGCTTCCTCTGTCCCTCTATCCAAAAGTGGCATGCTAAGGGACCCTGCACCAGCTACACCATGGTACCCACCCTGAAGATCAGGCTGACCTGCCTTGTAGGATGTATTTGTTTATGGACAGTTTTTGAACTTAGCTTCCCCAAAGGTTTTTTTCTAACATTTTACTTTTAAAAATTTCAAACCTACAGCAAAGTTTAAAGAATTCTACAGTAAACACCTCTACATTCTATCCCAGGCTTTTGAATGCATTCAGAACTTAAAGAGTTTATTGCAAGTTTTTAAATGAGATATAATAAATACCCACCATTTACATAAGGCTACAGAACTATATTAGAAAAGCTGTCATAGCATTTTTTTGGATGTGTTATATGAAAATGTATCAAAGGCAAATCACATATAATTATACATTTAATAGGTTATGCTGACAGCAAAGGACCTGAGTAAAACCCGGGAGGAAACAGGATGTGTGGCCGTGGGACACACAGGTCACCTACACTTGCTCACTGCCATGTCCTCATACCTTTTACCCCTGGACACACACATCTCACACTCACTAAGGTAAGTGTTCTTTTTAACGTACCTGAATACAAGTTATTATAAAAACATTAAAAGTGAAAGAAAATGGTATCTCCATGGTATAGCCTGTGGACCTCTTGCAGGAATGCTGGGGTTACGTGCTGTGTGGTTTCAGTGGGGGGAAAACCACTCTCACAGGAGAGCTGTGCCTGGTGAGCTCCCTGGGGAAGAGGCCTGATGGATGGGAACAGGCCTGAGGAACCCAGGGGTGCAAGCTCAGCATCTCCGAGTGGAGGCGGTGGATGGGGGAGCTCATTGTCTTAGGTGTAATCTTCGAGGAATCAAGATGCCCAGGCAAGTGCTCTAGGTAAGTGGTCGTGCTGGGTCACGAGGGTACCTGTGAGCTCTGGGCAGTGAGCTCTCTTGGGAGCCAGATGGAATATAGTGTTTCTCGCCATGGTTTTCCCTAATTTTAAGAGTATTATCTTAAAATGTAGCCTTGTCTTTTTCTTAGAATGGAGGACAACATCACAGTTGTGTATCCAGTCAAGTCACAGAGCTAAAGGGGAAATACAGCCTTCTTAGAAAAGTATGTTGGGGGCGACCAGGCAAAGAATATGGCTGAGCAGCTCTGAGTGACAGTGACAGCCAGCTACTCTACCACATGTGCAGGGTCTCCCTCTAGAGTACTTGGCTTTTAAGTGTGCCTCTGTCCACAATTACAGACACATCCCACACTTTCAGGGATACCTATTTAAGCAGGGAAGTTGGATGGACATGTGAGAGGATAGAAGCTGAGTGCTTAGTGATTTCCCACAGAACCTCAGTGGCACCATATTACATTTGAAACCTAAATATGCAAAACAAACATTCCAGCCTCTGAGCTTTCTTGGCTGTTGTGCTGGTTGTCTCTGAGAAGACACATCTCAGTGGATAGCCAAAAGACTTAGTATGCACCCACCTTTTCCATTATTACCCTGGTAGGGGCCATGAGGAAAGCTACTTTTCTGAGCCACAAATGCGACTATGTCTGCTCTTCTCCACGCAGACGTGGCGTTAAGAGCAAGTCTGCATGGCATCACGACTGAGACCCATGTGAGCAATACTTACGGTACAGATCTGCCAGCCTAAAGGAGAAAGACTCCGTGCTTTCAAATTATCATTGAATCTCACTAGATATAGATTTTTACTTTAAAAGTCCATGATAATTATATAACAGTAAAATGACATGAAGGACTTATACAAACTGAATAATGGTCTGGATAAAGTTAAAATAATGATAAGAGAGTATAAGATCTATAGAAACTATAAAATCTATAATCAACATGTAGCATAGAGAAAATCCCCAAAATTCTAATTAAAAACTAACTTAAAACGCAACCATTAAATTGTATGCACTACATTCATATAAAGATGTTTGACAGTATGTTTAAAAATCCATATAGATATAATGGTTTTTCAAGATTCTGCAGGAGATACAAGCTAAACATCCTAATCAAACTGTATGAATAAATATGTTACATTATGAAGTAAAATTTTAATAGAAATTATTGATTCTAAACAGAAACTGAGAAGCTATTTTAATAAGTAACTATTCTAATAATTTTTCATCATAAAAGGAACTGATATTTTTCTCAGAATTTCATTTATGGATTTATTAAATTGTCAGATAATATCTTCTGTGGACAAACATGACAATGTTTTCTTTTTTTCTCCCTCACGAAAGAAGAACCAAGTGCAGAAATCAAAAGGCAAGGATACAAAAGCAGGATGGAAATGAAAAATGGTACTTACTGATGAATAGCTTGCAAGAATTTTCGTTGATGTTTTCTTACTTTTGCATGATCTATCTTTTTCACTAGCTTTGTGTTTTTGTAAATTAGCCATGTTTCCCTGAGTACATTGGCAGCTGCGTTTTTCACCTAGTAAGAAAACAAATAAAAAAAGCACTTGATAAATTCCAGACCAGAATTCTTTGTAACTTTGCTATGGGTCATATTCTTCAACCCACAGGCAGTGGTAAGCTGTAGCTCTATTTAGTAACTCTAAAGACTGTTTTTATTGAATCTATGCCGTTTTGGAAGTACCTATATCTTCCTGGGAATAAATCTTAACTTGAAATATTAGGGAGATACTACAGATTTCTTTCTGTGCTAAACTCTATCCTAGTCCTTCAGGAAACTTTTTTTCTATTTGACTACTTTTTAATTTTATTTTTTTTTAAATCAAAAGGTACTGATTTCTCTACCTTGTATTGCAATTTTTCTTTCCATGTTCTTTGTTTCCTGGAAAAAGGCAAAATGCCAGAATGCCAAGGTTAGTTTTTTCCTTTGCAAGCTCTCTGGGTATTTCTGGCTGTGGGCTCCTGGAAGGGCACATTTCGCCTGCTGAATGTATGAGTACACCCAGTGCTTACAGCCTCCCAGAGTGACTTAGTGATCTGTATGCTTGTTAGCACATTTTAATTAACTAACAAAGAGTCTATGTTATCATGATTTTGTTGGAAATTTAAATACGCTGCATTTCAAATGAATGGGCCATCATAAGGGCTGAAAGCATTATGGTAACACTGTGAAGACCTACTACAGGTGATGAAAAGCATGAATACTTTATCAAGCCACTTGCTTTTTTGATTAAAGTCTCAAAAAATCCTGAGAGCTGATAAAGGGCCTGAAAAGGACAGGTTTTGTCCTCTTCCTTGCTCACAGTATGGACAGGATCTGATGACCCAGAACTTTCACTTAGGCTTGTTGTTAACAACTTATTCCTAAGAAGTCCCATTTAATTCTTTTGAGTAATGGATAGAGGATATATCACAAAGAGAGCCACAGGTTAGTGAGGTTCTAGATGGAGGAAGATAACCTTTCAAGGAAAGCAATGTAGTGGGGAAGACAGAACAATGAGCCGAGACTGAACTGGATTCTAAGTCCTTGACTTTGCACTAACCAAGTCTGGTAGAGGTGATGAGCTAAAATGAGAAAGTTAGAGATAATTATTATTAAAGTCCTCTCACTCCTTAGATTTACAATGAGGAGTTACAGAATTACACTAAACTATGGGCCCAAGTTTGTATTTATATTTTTCACTTTAGCAAGGAAAACATCAGGTTTGGTAACTGATGGTGAATCCTTTTACATGGAGCTGAAAGGTTTTCTTTTTGAGCAAGATTGTATTGCCAGAACTCATTTTAAGAAAATGACTTATTTCTTTCCAGTAATACTGCTTTTAGGAGTGACTTTGGTTCATAATGCACTTCCTCTGGGTATCCATTAGATTCTGTGCATGGAGAGCATCCTCGAACCAACAGAGAAATGACTGAAATGGTTGCTGAGCACCAGCCGTGGATATAAGTAACACCACCACCACCAACTGTGAAGTTAAAAGGAGTTCTAGTAAATTCTTGGCTTCATCTTCATGCTGATGAAAACACTTCGCTCAGACAGCAGTGAGAGCCACCTTTCAGAAGGCTGTTTCCTCTGATGTTCATGTCCTTTCAAAGGTAAGGAAGCGGATGCAGCATGAATTGTTGATGTTGGAGGATCCTGCTTTTAAAGAAAGAAGGGTGGGAAGTGGCTGGCCAGCAGCCCCTGGGGTTGGGATAGTTTTTCCCTGTTAGTGAAGTGGTCTCATCTCTCTGAGCAGCTGTATAGGTTCCTGAAGGTCAGGAGTTCAAGACCAGCCTGAGCAAGAGTGAGACCTCATCTCTACTAAAAATAGAAAGAAATTAATTGGCCAGCTAAAAATATATAGAAAAAAATCAGCTGGGCATGGTGGTGCATGCCTGTAATCCCAGCTACTCGGGAGGCTGAGGCAGACGGATCACTTGAGCCCAGGAGTTTGAGGTTGTTGTGAGCTAGGCTGACGCCACGGCACTCTAGCCCAGGCAACAGAGTGAGACTGTTATCTCAAAAAAAAAAAAAAAAAAAAGATTGGTTGGGCCCCCGATAGAGTGCCCTCTTTAGTTTTACCAGCTCAAGACCCAGAAGAGAAGCCCAGATTCCAGCCTGGGGAGGACGATGGAAAGCTGGCAAAAATCCTGGGTAAAAATCACTGGAGCAGAAACATAGCAATTGAATTTGGTTCTGGATTTCCACCCTCCAAACAAGCAAATGCTAAAGTATTTCTAAAGTCTATAAAAGGTGATTATTTCAAATTTTAAAAAGGTGATTATTTCAAATGACTCTTTCTCTTTGGGATGGTGGGGGAATGGTTGAGGTGGAGCAGGGAACCTCAGTCTCAGAGTTCAATGGGGTGAGTGATGCCCTTGAGGGCTTGCATTGCAGGATATGTATTCACTAAGTACTCGTTTTAGCTGACAGGCTTAAATGAAAATGATTCCTCATCTGAAAATGAAATCCCTGCAGCTGCTTTTAAAAACTTTGAAATATGTGAATTTATTTTGAAACACCCTTTTTCTAGCTCCCTGATAGGTTTTCAAATATACGAGTAAAGCTCTTAAAAAGCCTCATGTTTAACTGCTACTTTTCAACATGACAGCCACAAAACAACATAACCCAGAACGGCAGGAAAAAACCCAAACAAACCCCACTCTCTGCCTATTACTCAGATGTGTGTCTAATAGTAGGGTCTTCTTTTCCCTCGTAGGGTTGGAAGGGAACAGACAGAGGGCAGTGAGAAGACAGTGTTGAAAGCATTTTAGTGTTTTACCAGTTTGAAGAATGGGGGATTGTTACATGAAAGTGATATGCAAACTTCTGGGAAAAGTGGGGAGAAGCTGGTGTGCACATTCTTGATTGTTTAGATGAGAGGGAAGTTGATCTGGAGGGAAAGTTTCCTTTGCCTCCTCAGTTAAGAACCCTGCTGTAATAATCATGCAGCTCTTGAGCCCCCTTCCTCCCCTTACCAGGGCTTTTGCAAACTCTCAGAGGGCAGCGGTATGTCACTAATCTTTGTGTTTCTCTCCTTAGTGCTTTGGGTGTAGCTGGTACTAAACAGATGTCTATGGTGTTAAGAGGACACCACAGTATGTATAATTTATACATTAAAAATGTCTTATTAAGAACCAAAGGACCCTCTTGATAAGAAGGGCATATAGATTTAGAGAAGAAACCAAGGTTTTAAATGGAAGAGTTATTTCCATTTATGAATTCAACAAATGTGTTGAATCTCTACCACACGCTAGATTCTATGATATGCTGTAAGAGGATTCACAGATATCCCTCAAAAATTTAGTAGCTGTAATAATTCTAGAGCCAATTAATGGGCCACAACTTCTATGAAATATAACTGATTTCCTATTTTTCAAACAGTAAGGAATGTGAGGGAGAAGGACCTCTGTTCACAGGAACCTCTTTACTTCTCACCTTCCCTCCTGAACCTCACCCCCGACACACGCCAAAAAAGAAAAATGAGAACAGTTGCTCTGCCTCACATTAGTGAGAGTGATGAGATCAACTCCCATCAAAATCTGCCAGAAAAATTATGGAAGGCATATTGATAATCAGGTATCTGGATAATAATTTGAGAACACAAAGGCTCTGAAAGAAATATTACTAGTATATTGTACTAGTACATACCCAGATGCCTTAAAATGACTTTCACAGGTATAAAGCCATGAAATGTTACATTGCTGACTCATAGTTCATTATTAAATGATAACAATATTTTTCCTCTTACTATGTATGGTTTTAAGAATAACAGTACTTTATAAACCACGAGAGCATTTACAAGTGCTAGACTTTTAACTGTAACTTTGGTATGACAGTATTGTCTAAAAAAGGCTATTTCTTTATATTTTTCCTTGGTTTTTTACTACTTCGAGTCTTCATTTTTAACTTTTATTTCTTTCATTTTTTTTCCCCCTGACTCTCCCCTCGGAGGCTTTTTTAGCATAATATTAATACTTCCATTCTCTGCCAGTTCCAGGGGATGGCACCGGGGCACCATATGCTCTCAGCCGCCCTTGCAGCAGCGGGGATGGATTTGCTTATGGCTCCAACCCCTCTCCCTGTTCTCCTTCAGATCAGGTATCTGGGGCCCGGGCGATCGCTGTGGCTGTAGAACACGGCAAAGCCATTTCATGCTTTAAGCCACTGGGCTGTGTAGCCAAGTCAATGTAAAAGCTACACAGAGTAAATCCTCTGGAATTTCTGTTCACTTGTTAAGAGACAATGCAGGAAACACAATTATATAACTGCATAATAACGTTCTTATTATGGATCCTATTAAGAATTCTTAACAGGATTGGAAACACCCACAGTGTTAATTATACATTAATATGTATAATTATCCTTTGTGGCATATCTAGCAACTTAAAAACAAGCAATTCTGAGAACTCAACATAATTTTTAAAGTTTCTTTCCAAAAATGAAGATATTCTGAGGACTAAAATCCAAGATTTCCTGTTTGTCCAGAAGTGAATGAACAGTAGTAACAACATATTTCCAAAAAATATAACATGGTAAACACATTGCCTCTGTAAGGTGATAAACTACAAATCTATTAAATAAGCTAGGTGACAAGTTACTGGTATTATGCTTTCATTTCAAAATCACTAGATTATTCTGGGTATATGTACCTGTTAGCCATTTCTAAATTGCAGAGTATCATGTAAATTTTTAGAATTACACAGAATAATCTTTCTTGATGCTGGTGCAGAATGAATGGTGTATTCTACTTTCAAATATACTGTTTCACTTGGTTAATGTAGTCATACAGAGAAATGACTTTGGTATAAAATTGTTCCCCTGAAAATTTGTACATGGTAAATAATTTTTTATGGAAATTGTTCAATTCAGTAAAGATACAACTGGAAGGCTTAGAAAGTTGCATTTGTTCCTGAGAGAATAATCTTTAATATACCTACTGCTTTTTCTTTAGCGTCAGAGTCATATTCATACTATAGAATGTCTATGGCCATTACCCCTGTTAACCATCAGAAGAAATGATTTCTTCTAGGTAGTTTTTCAAGGAAAAGTAGTATATTTAATCATTCATCTTATTACTGTGTATGACATTTAGGTCCTTGTTCATTCTTGGTGATTCATAGATGATTATTCAGTATTTGTATATTTTTATTTAAAAAATTATAAGTGAGTCCATTAGGAATTTCTATAAATAACCAAATCTTACCAAGTTCCAAGTAAATGATACTCATTGAAGTTGATAACTTTGTATAAAATAATGAAGAGAGGATTATAAAAGGGCTATTATTTTCATGTATTGTGTTGAGTATAATAATGGGATAGGTATCAGAAACCAGAAATTGGCCAAGCGCGGTGGCTCACGCCTGTAATCCTAGCACTCTGGGAGGCCGAGGCGGGCCGATCGCTCAAGGTCAGGAGTTCAAAACCAGCCTGAGCAAGAGCGAGACCCCGTCTCTACTTAAAATAGAAAGAAATTAATTGGCCAACTAAAAATATATAGAAAAAATTAGCCGGGCATGGTGGCGCA
>CAUYRT010028633.1:0-15206 GCA_963574885.1 Lepilemur ruficaudatus
GTGATCGTATAGTGGTTAGTACTCTGCGTTGTGGCCGCAGCAACCTCGGTTCGAATCCGAGTCACGGCAGCATCTCAGATTGTGGCTTGTCTTTTCCTTTACCCTCTAACTCCCGCATTTGCCTTTTGCCTGTGACCAGAGATCACAATGTACCTGTGGCTCCGCACCTCTCTGAGGTTAGGACAATGGAATGAATCCCTACTATACACACCCGGGGACAGATTATCTTGGAAGGCTGGACTCTGAGCAAGGGCAACACGCAAAAGTTGAGGTGCTGCCTCTCACTCAGCCCTGTAGGAATCTTCCGCTGTTGAAATGGTGTGACCGTACCTATTTTTCTGGTTCAGACATTTCAAACATCCGTGGGGCCTTTTTAGACCAAATCAGAAATGAATGAGTTTCTGCACTATTTTAAATAAAATCTAACAAATATAATAAAATCTAAACTTGATGACATTCTTTAACCCCCAATTATTATTTTGCTAACAATAAATGAATCAAGAATAAATCATATAGACCAAAGTGTACAAACCTTAAGTACACGACCCATTGAATTTTGACAAAAGCAACCACCTAGATCAAGTTATAGAAAATTTCCCTCAGCCCAGAATGTCCTTAGAGCCCCTTTGCAGTCAATCCCCAGCCCGTCCCCACTTAGGCAATCACCATTCTGATTTCTGTCTCCATAGATAAGTTTTACTTGTTCTTAAAATTCCCATAAATGATTATACTTTTTGGTCCATTTCTTAAAAATATAAGGTAATATTTTTGAGACCTCTTTTTTGCATGTATCAGTTTTTCAGTGTTATTGATGAGTGTTAATCCAGTGTGTGAATACAGTATGTTTGACGGACAATTGGGCTGGCCTCTTTTTAGTTTGGGCTATAGTGAATAAAGTGGCTATGAATATTCTAGAATGGGTCTTTTTGTGGACTTTGTGCATTCATTTGAATACAACCTAGTCGTGGAAAAGCTGGGTGATGTTGTAGGTGGTAAGTGTATTTTAAATTTTATTAGAGGCTGGGTGGCGGTGGCTCACGCCTGTAATCCTAGCACTCTGGGAGGCCCAGGCTGGGGAGGAGCGCTCAAGGTCAGGAGTTGGAAAACAGCCTGAGCAAGAGTGAGACCCCGTCTCTACTAAAAATAGAAAGACATTAATTGGCCAGCTACAAATATATAGAAAAAGTTAGACGGGCATGGTGGCCCAAGCCTGTAGTCCCAGCTCCTTGAGAGGCTGAGGCAGAAGGATTGCTTGAGCCCAGGAGTTTGAGGTTGCTGTGAGCTAGGCTGACACCACGGCACTCTAGCAACAGAGCCAGACTCTGTCTCAAAAAGAAAAAAAAAAAGTATTTGTTAAAAGGATGAGTGAATTTTCTATAGAAGATGTCATTTAGGTGCAGGAGTAAAATGCCCCAAAACTTGAAAATAAGGTTACTCTCTGGGAATGGAACTAATAGTGAATAAGACATAGTAAAAGACCGTAGCTAATTATAACAATAATACAAAAGATTCCCATATATGTGAAAATGAGGAGATTTAGGACTCCTAAGTATAATCAAGATATAAGGTATAGTATCAGGAAGTCATGACATAAATATGATAGCAACCAAGAAAACAGAAACCTAATTTTTTATATGTTGCTAGAAAAAAAAAACATGTAATGGATTAGCCACCTGAGAAATAGTAAACAAGCGATAAAGAAACTTTTTTTATTTTTCTGGCTCTTTTACTAGTGAAAAAGTGAGCTCCATGAGGGCAGAGGTTTTTGTTTTTGTTTTTGTTTTTCTGTTTGGATGGATGGGTGGATGGATGGATGGAAGGAACGGTGGAGGGATAGAAGGATGGACCTGAGGTTCATTCATCCATCTATTCATGTACTGAAGAATTTCCCCATGCTAATCCAGCACGCCTCGGAAGAGAATAATCGAATCTGGCAGACAGAGGGCTTCTGGCCACCAGAATGATATATTCCACTTTGGGACAAAGGTGTTTCACCCAATTTTACTATGTCTCAGTTCGGTTAACAAACATTTGTTGAGCCCTTACTATTGAATAGTTCTGAAATGAGATGTCAAGACTCATGGGTGTTTGTTATAATACAGGATCAGTTGGCTGTGATAAAAAAAATTAAAAAATCACAGTGGACTAAACAGGATAGAAGGCATTTCTCTCCTGCATGTACGTCTAGACTAACGTGGTGACCCAGTTCACGCAATGGCTCCACGAGGAGTCAGTGCGTCCTCAGGTCAGGTTAGCCTGTGCTGCAGGGAAACAACCCTGAACTCTCAGTGGCTTAACAATTAAACAGATTTTGGTTCTTTCCCGTGTTCATGTAAATGGTTGTCACGGGTCTCGCTACTCTCCAAGGAAACTCGTTCGACGGTAGTACAAGGATCCAGCTCGATTCCACCTTATTGTCAAGCACAAGGCGAGGTGAGGCACGAGCCCCGGAACATTCCACCAGGAAGGCAACAAGGAGGCTCTTTTTGATTTGGCCAGTTTACTGGTTACACAGCCAGTGAAAGGAAGCAGCGCCAGAGGTGCCCAATCCAGAGATCCTTGCCCACACGCTAGAAGAATGATCCTGAAACAGAAGGGGCCGGGTGACGGCAACATGATGAGTTGTGGGACACCCAGTTGCAGCAGAGCTAACTCCAAACCTCAGCCAAGTGGTTTTAAAGTCTTCTGCCTTTATTCCAAGGGGGCTGGCAGAAAGTGCCACACCTCTTCAGAACACAAGAGGCAATGGAACACTGTGTAACCAGCCAAGCAGGGGGACAGGGAGATGGTGGGTGTGCCCTGAGCAGCCCCACACAAACCTGTCAACCTCGGTGTTCTGGCAAGAGGCAGATCCACTGCAGTGCGAGTCTTTGCCTCGGTGGTCGGTGTAGACAGTGCAAGGTGCAGGCTATTATGTGGAGCTATTGCCTCCACCTGAGCCTCCACCACCTCCACCTGCTCCAGAGAACAGGCTGGAAAGCCATATGTGCTCCAGCCCAGAAGTGATCATGTGTCACAGCCAAAAACAGCTCTGCCTGACTGCTGCAGAGTGGGGGAGCTCAAGGGTGTTCAGTGAACTACGATCAATGTCTCTGACCTGGCAGGTATGGCAGGCATGGGACCCAGGCTCCTTCTCCCTGGCCATTGACCATCCCCACCAGAATGATTGTCAACCAGAAGCTGAAATGTGATGGCAGAGCATGTTCATACAACTATCGCTTTGGGACGGGACGTGCTACTGAAGTCACCAAGAATCACAGGAACTCTTAGGGCAGATAAGCACAGGAATTCCCAAATGCCTGTTCCCAAGCACTAAAATATAGGACCATTTCAGTATTTCTGACTTAACATCCCTGATTTGAGATTCATTTACCAGGGGAGAAAAAAAAAGAGACAGATCTCATGCCAACATGATACCTTGGAAATAAAATAATGACACCCAAATCAGAAATACATTGCAAATGTAATAAAAGGTGCAGAGCATCCTGCCTATCAATTTTCTTAAATGATCATTTCGTGTTCTGTAGAAATTATAAACATAGCTATTCTCAATAAATGTGTAATTTGGACAGAGAAAAGCCCAGAGCTGGCATAAAACTCATCTCTATCAGTTGGCTTTCAGATGTTTCTAAAATGAAATAGAGCAGAAACAATTTCCAAGCTCTGAGATGTGAGCTGTTTCAAAGACGTAGCAAATAAAAACGAAACACCTGCAAATCCTGCAGAGAGACGTGTATAGCATCAGCAGCCTCCGGCTTCCAGGCACAGTGGCAGATATTTTGATTCCAGAAGGATCGTGTGCACATTAGTAACCCAGAAAAGCTTTCTCTTTTTGTGCTGAAACATTCGTTACTGCCTACGGCTAAGGATAGCAACTCAAGTTTAACGACCCAGGGGCAAAGACCACACAGAGGTTAACAGTAAAGGAGGAGAAGGTTTTTCTTAAATTTCATTATATATTTTATTATCATCGATTCTGTTGTAAACCTGACAACTTCTGACTTTGGAGAGCAACTTCAGTGTCCACAGAGACAACCCACCAAACCCCATCTCCAAGCTCTGTGACCTCTCAACATAAATGTCCTTCCCCTGAGTTTATGGCCAACCTGGGCATCATAGCAAGACCCCCATCTCTTAAAAAAAATGTCCTTCTCCTGAGCCACTCTCTCCTGAGGGCACCTGGAATCACTCCAACCTTGACATCTTAAACATCAGCATCCCACTTTCCAACCAAAACCTCCGTAAGATCTGTATCTAACAGCAACGCCCTCTTAAACTACCTGGATTGTCCTCATCAAAGCATGCAACATACCCTTCACCATCTAAAGTTCTTGCTTATCTTTGCAATAACAGCTTCCCAGACTGTTTCTTATGTCTTTTGATTTAGTGATGATGGCGAGAAAGGGCGTTGATTTTGTTTTAGGATCCAATCCAGGTTCAAATATTTCTGGTTTTATCTCTGTAATCCCTCCCTCCCTCCCTGTCTCCCTTCCTTCCCCCCTCCTTCCCTCATTCCCTCTCCCTCCTTTCCTCCCTCTCCTCTCTCTCTTTCTTTCTTTCTACAGTCTTGCTCTGTCACCTGGGCTAGAGTGCCATGGCATCAGCCTGGCTCACAGCAACCTCAAAGTCCTGGGCTCAAGAGATTCTCCTGCCTCAGCCTTCCGAGTAGCTAGGATTACAGGCACATGTCACCATGCCCGTCTAATTTTTCTATTTTTAGTAGAGGGTCTCGCTCTTGCTCAGGCTGGTCTCGAATTCCTGAGCTCAAGTGATCCTCTTGCCTCAGCCTCCCAGAGTGCTAGGATTACAGACACAAGCCACCCACCTAGCCCGCCCTTTTTTTCTTTCCTAACACTGGCTTTTTGAAGAGTTTTATAAAATGTCCCAAATTCTAGTTTTATCTGATTGTTTCCTTGTGATAATACCTGTCTTGTTCCCCTGACTTTCTGAAAGTTAGGTCTAGAGCAGTGCTGTCCAATAGAAATACAGTGTGAGATGCATATATTTGTTTAAAATTTTCTAGGAGCCACATTGACAAAATATTCAGATTGGTGAAGCTAATTTTAATAATGTTAACTTTCTATTGTACTCACTAAATACTATAATTTCAAAACTATCTAAAATACTATGATTTCAATACTTAACCAATATTTTTAAATTATCAATGAGATATTTTATATGATTTCTTCATACTGAGTCTTCAAAACTTTATACATAATTTACAGTAACAGTTCAGCTCAGTTTGGACTAGCCGCATTTCAGTGGGCAACAGCCACTCGTGGCTAGCAGCTACCGTATTGAACAGCGCAGGTCTAGAGGCTTGACTAGATCACAAGTAAAATGTTTGGCAGCAATACTTCTTAGGTGGCAGTGTGTGCTTCATATTGCACTACAGCAGACCACTACTTAATGGTATTATGTTTATTGTTGACTTGGCCAGATCTTTCTATAATAAAGTTTTACCTCCCTTCCTCTTTTTACTCAATAAGTAGCCCTTAGGGTGATTCTTTGGCACTATGCAAATATTCTTCTAGAGACAACTGAAAAAATTTGAATATACAGTGGACGTTAGAGGGTTTTATGAAATTACTTTGATTTTTCTTAGATGTGAGCAGGGCATCATGGCTATGTAGCAATGTCCTTATTGTAGCAATAAGGAGAATGTCCTTATTATTGGGAGCAGGAGGATGTTTTTAGGAGTCAAACATAATGTCAGCAACTTCTTTTCGCACTGCACTAGCAAAGTTTTTACACTGTGTGTGTGTATATATTTATTTCTGTGTATATATATCTTTATAGAGAGAGAGGGAGGGAGAGAGAAATAAGCAAATATGTTAAATAGTAACATTTTTTGAATCTAGGTCCGAGTATATGGGTGTTTACTGTGCTATTTTTTTCAACTTCTATAATTTTGAAATTTTTCACCATTAAAAAGTTAGACACATTTTCAAAATAATAATAACAGCACTTATTCCTTCCCTAGGACTATACTAAAAGATTTGTATGCATTTCACAGTTAATCCTTGAAACAATGGCACAAGGTAGTTACAATTATTATCCCATTTTTCCTGACAACAAAACCAAAGCACAGAGAGGTTAGGTGATTTGCACAAAGTCACACAGTTTTATCAATGTCAGGTGAGATTAAAATTGAGTATGTCTGACTTAGAATCCATGTTCTGAATCACAAAATTATAGTGCGTCCTCAGCATTCAAAAGAAAGACGTATAGTTCAGAAAAGTCAGGTTTCTCGATCTCGTAAGAGATGGATTGGAAAAAAAAAAAGTCAAGTCTGCTTTCTAGGTGTTCATAAGCTCAATCTTTATTCTAAAGAACCAGCAGCAGTGGGATGTAAACCCAGAGAGACTAGAACCCTAATTTAGGACCCTGAACTCTTACTATGAGCCACATACTGTTCTAAGTTCTTTTCATATACCACCTAATTCTTCCAGTAATTATGTGAGGTATGTTCTAGAAGGAAAATGAGGCACCGAAGCTATAAATAGTAAGTAGAGCTGGGATGGCACAATTCCGGAGTGCACACTTCTCACCACTGCATGGCAGGGTGGGAGGTGGAGTCCCCAGAGAGCCTGTGTGCGCTGGGATCGGGCAGAGGGGGCTGCGAGCTCCTTGGTGGCAGCCACTTCACCATATTCATATTCTTCCCCATATTCCACTTTGGGAAGGGGAGACGGTGACTGTCAGGGAAGAACATTCAAACCTACTGAACACCGTCTGCTGCTGGCAGTGGGCAAAGCCCTTTAAAATTCATGATCTTGTTTAAAGTGCGGGACCATCCTGGAGTAAACCATTATCGCCTCCATGTCACAGATGAGAAAACGAAACTCAGGAAGCTAAGTAACTTACCCGGAGTCTCACAATCAGGAAGTGGTTTCTGCTACATAGAAAAGTTAGTAAGTGTTAGTGAAATGAAAGCATGAATGCATACATATGTCTATCTAGATAGATATAATTTCATAAGTTAAAAAGTAAAACTACAAAGGCTGTCATACATCTCATAAGCGATATATATTTCTTTGCCAAAGGAAAACCATGCCCCAGTGCCAAGGATCCTATGTCCACAGAGGCAGCCCTGGCGCTGGCAGCACCTGGCAGAGAGGCGGGAGGGAGCTGAGGGAGCCAACAGGAAAGAAAGGGAAAGAACCTAGGGCCACACATCTGAGCAGGCACAAGAGATCCAAGGCAACACCAACTGACTCCAAGAAACAAGGGTCTAGTATAAAACGTGGGGCAGGTGGAAAGAGGAGGAGCCCCAGGAGCAGTGATTCTGCTCATGCAAGTGCCTGGTCAGGGTCATGGGGCATGGTGGCATGGGAAGAGCCTCGAATGTGAAGGGGGCTAGGGAAGAGGAGGCTGGAGGAGGCCTGCCCCTGACTGGTCACTTTGGAAAAGCAGGTGAAGAGAGCTTCTTCTGAGCTAATTAGAAAAAGGTGCTACTCTGGGTGGCCATAGGCACAAGGCTCTATGAGCAGGGTTCAGGTCAGATTCCAGTCCCCCAGCTCAGCCAGGAACCTTTGGGTAGTGCACAACCTGTACAACTCCACAGAGCAGCCCTGAAGTGAGGCAGGGAGTTGGAGAATCTGCATCAGACACCTCTTTGCCCCATGGCAGAGCCTCTGGAGTTCCTCGCCTGTCCTTATTCCAGCTCTGTATGGATTTTGAGCTCATGCAGACACAACCAGACTGCAGCGAGTCTCCTGTCCTAGCGATCCCACTGATGGAGTCCCCCGCCCCAGTTCCCCACCCAGTGCCCTGACAGCGAGGTGCAGCCACAGGGCAGGGGTGGGACGCTCCCCGTTAGCTCTCTCTGCTTCACGCCCACGCCCCCCCAACTCCGGCTCTCTGGGACTGGACTCCGCAATAAAATAGTATCACGTAGGGGACTGTCTCAGGCTCTGCTTTCTGGAAGCCCAGGCTGAGGCAGACTAAATGGGAGCCATAGGCCATGCCTGAAAAGTGCACACACAAACAAAAAGTGGGGTCTCAGCGGGTTTGTGTCTCCCCTGAGGCCAGTTTTAAAATCTTAGCCTTAAGGAGAAAGGCAGAAGTTACAGTTTCTAAGTAGAAGCATATTTTCTATTTCTTATTCTTGGACACACCCAGGATTTCTGATTCTGGGCATGGAGAAGGCAGCTCAACATAGCACAGAACCACCCCAAAACATTCCCTAGAAGCAAAAACCCAATCAGACTGTGGCAGCTGTCAGAGATTACTGGGGGGGGGGGTGTTTAAAATGGACTCTGAGATGGGAGAGGGTGTCTCACTCCTGCTGCTCCCTCTGGCCTTTGAGCAGATATATCCTGATCTCTGCTTACAAAGTCTTTTCCCAAAAAAGTCCTTTGCATCTTAGCAAGAAGCATCGAAATTGCTCCATAAGATAAACAAAAGGTTAGTTACAAAACCTTGCATACTCCAGAAACCCACAGGCTAGAAGAGCTATTTCCCCAGCCTACAACTCCAGCTGCCCTGCTGCAGGTGTCTGGCCCGTGCACGCAGCCATCTGAGTCACTGCACCTGCTCCCGCCACACAGAGACGGGAAATACCACCTGGGACTTGGGCACGTTTCTGTAAGGCACTCCAAACTGGGTATCCCAAAGAGAGAAATGTTTGCCCTTTTGGAGATCTTGAAAGGCAACTTTACAGTTCTCCCTCCTGTCTTCTACGGAGGGAAAGAGGAGGAGCTGGTGCCCCATGTGCAATGAATATGCATTCGAGGAGCCTGAGGAAATCATTAGCAATTGCTGGATGCACATGTAAGGCGCCAGCCTTGGACATTCGTGCCATCATTTTGACAATCTGTCAATCAAAAGTGGCATTCAAATGCCACCCAGAGAATCCCAGGAGAAAGTAGGCATTTAAGTACCCTGCTCCACCCAGAGGCACTACAGACAGACAGACCAACAGGCTGGCTGCCTTTCTCCAGCCAGCTGCTCTGAAACGTCCTTGTCTCCTCACGGCTCCCATTGCAAAGGGAGCCACCGGTCCCTGCACTTCCAGCACCACAAGCCAGCGCCAGGAGCAGGACGTGTCACAGCAGCCTCATCGGAACGTCAAATCTGGCAGAGCTGTCTTCTGCCTGGGTCTCCAATTCCAACGATGCTCAGAGCTGGGTGCCTGGCAAACAGCTGCTGGAAACCTCAGCCTCTGGGTGTAAAGCAGCCCCCCTGCCATTTGCTCGATTAGGGATGACACATCTGGAAATTGTGACAATCAGGAAGCTAAAAAAATACACTGTTAATGTCACATTTCCAGATTTTATGAAAATGTAAGCTGTGGATGTTAAGTGGAACAATGATGTTTTGCAATACTGAGCAGCAGCGACACTTTGGTATGGTAAAGAGCAACCTCTGCAGATGGAGGCCAGGCGGCTGCACACAGCGGATGGAAAACCTAACTTGTGCATTCACTTGTTCTTCAAATATTTATTCTATCTACAAAGATGCATTTGTTGGCATTTGCGGAGGCGGGAGCGGGGAGCACAGTTTTCAAACTGCTCTGCTGGAAGCCCAGTGTTCCTAGGGGGTTCTTCATACAACAGGTATTAATTGAGCACCTACTGTGTGCCAGGCAGCATTCCAGGTGCTGAGCCACAGCCGCCAGTAGCATAAGCAGAATCCTTGCACATGTGGAATTTAAATTCTACTGGGAGAGAGAGGACACCAGACAAAACAAATAAACCGGACAGTGATAAATACTGGGGAAAAAACAATAAAGCAGAGAAAGGGGTTAGGGACCAATTGAGGCAGGGAGGGTGGGATTTTAGATGGGTTTCCAGAGAAGATATCACAGAGAAAGGCTTTCACGGCCCTGGAGGGTCTTGCAGAGGCAGGGAGGGATGGGGGTGTACAGGGAGGGAAGAGGAGGGGAACGTAGGGATGGGTAGAGCTGGGGAGAGGGAGGTCTGGCAGGAGAGGGGGGAGAGTGGGAGGAAGAAGAGCTGGGAGGAAGGGGCGGGGTGAGGAGAGGGGATAGAGCAGGCTGGCCAGGTGACAGGGCTCCCAAGCTCCAGTCTGCTTTAACTATGATCACCCTGTTTTATCCTCTCACAAACACTGGTGTCCCAGATCAGATCTTTCTTTATCAAAATTGTTCATTGCCAAAAAGGGAAAAGAGAAAAAGGTTTGAAAACAACCTGTGTGGTATGAAGAGCAAATCTTTGCAGGTAGACAGTGCTGGGCTCAATTTCCAGCTAGACCCTCTGTGGCCGGAGTCACCTGGAGCTGCCACCTAGATTTCTGAGCTCTGCTCTCCTGATGCCCAGCATGAGGAGTTTTAGGGTTCCCTGTCCTTGTCCCTATCATGTTTAGGCTGCGCTTGAGGGCAGCACAAACAAGGCATGTGCCTTCAGGGAATTCATGAGCCAGGAGGCAGGTGAGACAGGCACACACAGAAACAGTGAAAGGCAATGTCACGCCGTGGCTGTTACAGAGAAGGGGACCTGTTGGGTGAGGGTCCTCCCCTGAGCAGGGAGTGGCAGTCAGATCTGAGGGCCTCCGGGGCCACGACAAGTGGTTTATTTTTAGAAGGGAGAGTCCTTGGAGGTGTTGAAGGTAGAGGTGCCACCACGAGGACTACTGAGAACAGTGTCTGGGGCGGAAGCCCAGAGGCAGCAGGGAGAAGAGGAAAGATGAAAGTCAGAGCCGGGACTGAGGAGAGGGCCAAGCGTGGGGAACAGGTTTATCCTCCAGGGTTTCAACTCGGGACAAGACAGGCGATTCAGGGAGCAGAAATTGGCAAGTTTGAAAGGGACTTGCCCAGAAGCAACTGATGACTTGGTGAGTGGAAGAGGTGGAGGGAAGGTCTAGAGAGAACTGTCAAGGACTAATTCTCAGAGACACCAGCATCTTAGGGGCAGGGAGAGAAAAAGGAGCTGGTGAAGGTGAGAAAGAGCATCAGAGATACTGGGAACCCTGGTGGGGAGCCAGTGGTAGGACCAACAAGCCAAAGGTGCCCAGGCACGAAGGTCAAGGCTACCAGACAGCCATGAAGTCAGGAGGTTAAAGCTGATCCAGTGCCCTTTTGGAAGGTGGTGTCAACAGGGAGACGACCAGGGAAAATGGCGGCAATGTGCAAGCAGCAAAGGTAGACCAGTCCTTATGTTTGGTTGGCAGTCAAGAGAAGAATCTGGTGGAAATTTGGGAGGATAAGTGGGAGGAAAGTCGGGAGGGTCAACATTCAAATGTTTTAGATGAAGGGCATTCCGTGTGTGTCTGGAAACAGCAGGGAACGTGCTAGCAGAGATATTCAAGAGACAGAAGGGATAAGGTTAGCTTGAGCAGAGATCATTTGTCTGGTTCAATCCGTGATAGAGCTCAAAGGGGGCTTAGATGAAGCACGGCGCAGGCTGCGTGCCAAGGCAGGGAATGCCAGACGTTCACCGTCACTGGTACCCACATTTGTCCCTACAAGGACGACCACTCTGTCACTGAAATGGCACAGCTGGTAAAACCGTCCTCCAGCACGACGTTGGGAACTAGGAGGTGCACGCCTGCACGTCCATCTGTGCTCACTCTGCGCACTTCTTTGTCGCCACCTTGCCACCGGGCCAGTTGCTGGCATCTGCCATAGTCTCACTTTTCTGACGTTTCTTGCCCCATTACCAGCACGTTTTGCCTCTGTTGAGCCTGGCCCGCTGCGTTGGCTTGGTCCCTGCCTGTTTGTACTGAGTCCCATCCCTTCAATCCTCCTTTGTAGGGAAAACCCATCCCCACCCTCCCCAGTTGTGTTCATTATGGGGCACTTTGCAAACCTCTTCCTCTCTCTCATCCATAACATTTATGTCCTACAATCAACCCGAACTTCATACTAAAACCACTAGCTCCTAACCTCCCAAAGCTGTGCTGCCTTCTTCCTGTAATCAAAAATGAGATCTTCCTCCGAGCCGACGGACCCAGGGAGGAGAGCGGACAGGATTTTGTGGGGGCACCATGACCGTGACTTCATTCCTCTCTCCAGCAACACAGCGGGCCCTGGAGTCAGGGAGGTAGGACAGTGGGGGCACGGCAGAGCTTGCCAAAGCACCAGCCAAAGGAAGAAGGGACCGGATGTGGGGATGTCAGCGAGGTCCCAGACCCAGTCACAGGTGGCAACAGGGAACAAGCTGTCAGGGACAGTGGGGCTGGCCAGAGAATGGACATTAAGAAGCGGCTCCTTGGAGCAAGGGAGCCCAGAGGAGTCCCACAGGGAGGCTCAGGGCGGGCGCTCATGTCACAGGCTGGTGGCAGGCGAGCGGGGTGGCAATCCTGGGAACTTGGGGCCAGGGTGTGAGAGGGTCCTCAGTGTGGACCCTGAGGCTACAGAGAATGAGCAGAAAACATAAGGGGACACTGGGGAAGGAGGGAGTCAGCGGAAGGCAGGAGCGATTAGGAGCTGGGGCCCAGACACGGCGGGTGAGGGCAGAAGCTGGGGAGCGAGGACGGCAGAACAGTGTTGGAAGGACATGGGACACAGAAGTCACATGCGTTGGAGAGACATAAGCGACATTCAGGCTAAGGAGGAAAGGAAGAGCAGGAAAAGGAAAATGACAGAGAGTGAAATGAAAAAAAAAAGCGTGTTCAGAAGTGGCACAAGGGAACAAGGAATCAAAACATGACGCCACGGCTGTCTCTACAGTGGGTTTTATGAGACATAAAGCAGAAATGTGTGAGCTTATTACACAAAAGAGATCGAGCTGTAGCCTGGCATGTAGGCAATAAATCAAAGTAATCTCTATGAATTATTTTAAAGATCAAAATAAGAAACCAAGGGGAAAACTGAAAGCTCCACCCAAATCCCTTCCAAACGCACACACCCACCGCTCCTTTCTCTCGAGCCTTCACTGTGTTCGTTAGCATCAGGAATAATCATTCCACAGACAGCTACCATGCGCCCTAGGTCTGGGAAGCTTCAGGGATGGGCTGTGAAGGAGACCTACCCACGGTGGTCCACGGGGAGTGGGCAAGGGCAAGGCCGAGAACGGGGCCAGGTGCTCCATCCTCGTGGGGCCGTCTGTGTACCACTGTCCAGGACTGGCCCAGGTGGTCCCTACAAAGGAGCATCCCAGACAGAGTAGAGTTCCTTACCTTGAGCCTTCTCTCCTCCCAACGCCCCTCACACCTGCCCTCCCTGGGCGTCACTCGCAGCTGCAGCCAGGCTGACAGGTGAATGTGGCACAGGCATCAAGGATCAGCACCCTCGGCCCTTCCAGCGGCCAGCTCCTCACCATCCAGGCAGTTGTCAACACCAATGTCACCTCGCCCTCCCAGCCGCTGCACTTGTTTGCTTGGCTTCCAACCCTGTGACCACCCCCAGGAATGATCACCAGCTATTTGCTCATCAGCTGTCAAAGTACCCTGATAGAAAGCAAGCTCCCCAAGGACCAGGACCGTGTCCCTGAGCCCAGCACAGTACAGAGAGGTGATTAATGCACATCTGTCGGGTGACGGGGGGGTCTGGAGCCACGGCAGGGTTGGTGGGGACAGTCTCTCTGGAGACCAGCCTTTCACTGCCCCTGCTAAGCCCCTACTCTCCCACCTGGAGAGCAGGCCTGGCCCGTGAGGTCTAATCCAGTAGAACGAAAACGAACACAACGGAGTCTCCATTATTACCACCAAGAAAACTGCTCCCTCTTCCCTATGAACCTGCAAAATGGAGTGAAAAACAAACTCTTTCCAGAGGAAGGTTGAGAGTTCAAATAGAAATGACTGTGAGGAACTGATGACCGTTTCCCCGGGAATGGGCACACTGCAGACAGCAAGGGCTTCAGAGCTGCGCCACCGGGGGGCCGGGGGGCGACCAGCCTTCTTTTCTTCATTCCCTTCCTCCAGAGCGGAGTTCCTCCCACACACAGCTCAGGACTGCCCGGAAAGGCCCCGCAGTGCCACCGTCAGGACGCCTGCGGAACTGCTCCCTGTCAGGTCCGCACGGACAGGCCCAAGGCAGGGAAAAAGGGATTATTGCTAACCTCAGGCCTTTGTGAACTCCCGGCAGAGAAAAAACTAGGCACAACTCCATGAGGGCCTCCGAGAGGGTGACTCTCCTGTCCGGGCACTTGACCCCAAGGGCAGACCCCAGACTGTGGTTTTAGTGCCACTTGTTTACAGCCGTGTCCTTGAAAGGTCACCCTCCCGCTCAACACACCATCTCCAGTTATGAACAAAAAATAACGTCGCCAGCCTCTCTCAGGGGCTCCTGTAGGGAATTCGGTATAGAAACAAAATTCTGTCTACACAGAGCATGAAGTGAAAGGATCCAGACCCCTGAACCCACTTCTGGTTGCCAGAGTTTCGGAAGCCTGTCCACACACACCACTAGACAGAGGGAAGGGGACGGGTGGAGCACGCCAAGAAGCAAGCAAAGCAGGGCTTTCCCAGTCCCCACCAGCCAACGTGGGAGGTAAAATCAAATCTGGGGCATGAAACATGGGCTAGTACTCTCAGGTGTCCAAAAAATCCATTTTATATTGTCTTCTCCAATCACATGTGCTTAAAAAAGTAATGTAAAAAGAAAAACACTTTGCTTAAGAAGGATCCTTCAAATAATCATAGAAGTCTACATTCTGACTGACTTAAAAAGGGGTATCAGAAGAATTCCAACATGAATTCTACAAAGATAGTGAATAAGAAAAATAACAAATATCTCAACTGAGAAATGGGCTAATTATTACAGAAGAAAGATGATTACATAATTTCCATAAAAAATAAAAGTGAGGCCGGGCACGGTGGCTCACGCCTGTAATCCTAGCACTCTGGGAGGCCGAGACAGGTGGATCGCTCAAGGTCAGGAGTTCGAAACCAACCTGAGCAAGAGAGAGACCCCATCTCTACGAAAAATAGAAAGAAATTAATTGGCCAACTAAAAATATATAGAAAAAAAATTAGCTGGGCATGGTGGTACATGCCTGTAGTCCCAGCTACTCGGGAGGCTGAGGTAGGAGGATCGCTTGAGCCCAGGAGTTTGAGGTTGCTGTGAGCTAAGCTGACGCCACGGCACTCTAGCCTGGGCAACAGAGTGAGACTCTGTCTCAAAAAAAAAAATCTAAGAAGCTGGACCCTCCTTACCACACAGACAAAAAAATTAAGACTTTCATTCCATTCTAATATTTTTGAATGAAAGCCAAATGTTTAGAAACCTTTTAGAGAGATTTAGAGAACGTTTTCTAAGAAAGTAAATAAGCCTTGTATTTACGTTTCAATTTGCTATCAAA
>CAUYRT010028636.1:0-20502 GCA_963574885.1 Lepilemur ruficaudatus
GTAATCCTAGCACTCTGGGAGGCCGAGGCAGGCGGATTGCTCAAGTTCAGGAGTTCGAAACCAGCCTGAGCAAGAGCGAGACCCCGTCTCTACTATAAATAGAAAGAAATTAATTGGACAACTAAAAATATATAGAAAAAATTATCCGGGCATGGTGGCGCATGCCTGTAGTCTCAGCCACTTGGGAGGCTGAGGCAGAAGGATTGCTTGAGCCCAGGAGTTTGTGGTTGCTGTGAGCTAGGCTGATGCCACGGCACTCACTCTAGCCCGGGCAACAGAGTGAGACTCTGTCTCAAAAACAAAAAAACAAAAACAAAAACAAAAACCTTAATCTAAGATCTCCTTTGAAAAATAGGCATTAGGACCAGACGTTTTTATAAGCAAGTTCTATCAAATCTTTAACAGCGGGATAATTTCTGTGATTTTCAAACTGATCTGGAACATAGAACAGTATGCATCATTTCCCAAGTATTTTATAAAACCAAGACAGAAAATCTCTCATCCAGTCTCACTTGTGAACAGACACGAGACATTTACGTCAACACTGGGTCCCCCTTAGGAAAGATGTTAACACGATACGTTGCACCGCAAGCAAAGTAGGAGTGAGACACTGCAATCCCAGACGGTTCCAGAGTACTTCCTGTGGCCAGTGGGGAAAGGAGACACTGTCAACAGTTTACACCAGGAATTAGCCAGCCGCAGTCCCAGGGCTCCTCTGCCGGCCTTTGTAAATAAAGTTTGCCGGGAACTCAGCCAAGCCAGCTTGTTTATGGCCTGTGGCCACTTTCGAGGTACGACCTGCCACGGCAGAGCCGCGGAGCGTCCACAGGGTCCACGTGGCCCTCGAAGTCCACAACATTCACCGTCTGGACCTTTTCAGACAATGTTTGCCAATCCCTGGTTTACGCTACTGACGAAAAACTAAACATCCCACGTAAAAAAGAACGCTATCAAGGAGCCAGCAGCCGTGAGACAGCCCTCGGGCCCGGGGCGGAACGTGACCGGCTGCGGTCCGGGAGACAGTGCCGCAGACTCACCCCGACATTTAAAAGCTGGCCACATCCCCAAACCTGCCTGAGAAACAAGGGGCACAGGACCGACCGAGAGAAAGACACGCAACTCATGAGAAGCGACCACACGACAGAGGTGGGGGAGCTCGTCGCCGTGAGGGAGACGCCGAAGGCCCGCGGCTGGGCCGAGCGGGGACGGCGAGTCACGGCCGTGAGCAACTCGCGCTGCAGGACGCTCAGTAGCAAAGGAGGAAGAAAACCGCTCACACGGACGTAACAAAGCAACGGGGCCGTCAGGATTCAACCTGCAAATTAGTCAAGGTGCAGCTAGAGACCACATAACACCAGATGCCACCTAAACTGAGACCCCGTTGATGACGAAACGCATCATCGTCTCACGTCCTGCCGTGAAAGGGAAACCCTGCCGGTCAGACTGTGACGTGCCATCAGCCGAGGACGTGTCCCAGAGCCGGAAACGCTAAGCGGGGGATGTGTCTGGGTCGAGGAGGACGCTGCTTGCCCACCGAGCTGACGACACCAACGTGCCCGGCAGCGTGACTGCACGCCGGCACACTCGTATTTTCAGAGAGCGATTTGGTCATCTCCAGCCAAACACGTCCCAGACATGCACGTCTAGTAACCCAGAACCTTCTAGGAAACCGTCCTACAGAAACAAGACCCCACACGGTGTTAGCTGCAAGGACGTTGACCACGGCATTATTTAAAAAGCAAAACAAAACACAGAAAAGGTATATTTCCCTCTTCAGGCTATGAAAAAAAAAAGGGGAAGAGTCTATACTCCTAATAATCAAGGATTGGTCAAATAAAAGCCGCACCGGTGCCTACCTAGGACGTAGACTCTGCCACAACCTGTTTGCAGGATGGCGTGGTGGAGACACAGTCATGGGACGACACGCGTGTGCACCTCAACGTTTGCAAGAGCACGCGTGCGTAAAAGGTCTGGACAGCGTGAAGAGGGGTCATTTGCAGGCGGCACGGTTCCGGATAACCTTTCTCTTTGACTTTATGCTTACCGATGTTCTTGAAGGTTTTCCGGTGTAAAAGATACGCGTGATTTCGCGTAAACAGAAAGGAACCAAAAACGAGGGACCGCAGTGAGAATCCTCCCTCTCTGCGGGCCCTTCCTGCCACAGGAGCGGCCCCAGGGCAAGACAGGGACCTTGGGGACCTCAGGGACACTTACTCACAATCTGTCCGGCTGGCAGCACCTGCTCCCGAGTGTCATTGGGGGAGAATGAGGGTACGGCTGAGGGCAAGAGATACCACGTGTCAGCCAGGCCTGTTTGGAATCCCAGTGTCCCCCCGGCCACCCTGGGTCCCTCCACACAACTGGAGATGCGGGCAGGACAAAAGGGTCCCCCCGGTCCCCTCATCCCCACAGGGCGCCCCAGGGCCCTGCAGGCGGCAGACGGAGGCCCCAGCGGGTGCTCACGGTAGCAGTGCGGGAAGCCCACAAAGCCCTCAGCGCACGTGGCGCACAGCTCCCCCGCGAAGTTGGGCCGGCAGCGGCAGCGGCCCGTCAGGTCCTCACAAGTCCCGTCGGTGAAGTCCGACTGGCAGTCGCAGCCTGGGCGGGGACCGGGGACGAGGGCAGGTAAGCCCAGAGCCTGCAGGCCCAGAGGGGTGGCTCCACGACAGGGCAGTCTCCACCTCCCCAGTCTGGGCAGTGGGGATGAGGCTGGGGCCAGGCCTCCCGGGGTGGGCCAGGGCCCTGGGGTCCCACCCCAAGCCTGGGAGACCTCTGCCCGGGCAGGCCCTGGGGCTCAGGATGTGCCCTCAGAGCAGGCCCAGGGACACCCCATCCTGGGCAGCCCCCGAGTCCCCAGATGCCTCCCGTCCGAGCCCACTCACGACGACAGACGTGGGGCGAGTCCAGCGGCTGGTCCGGGGAGCGGTAGAAGCCGGGCAGGCAGCGCTCACAGTTGATGCCGGTGGTGTGATGCTGGGGGCGGGGGCGGGGCTGCTGAGTCCAGGAACACCCTCGCCCCACGGCGGGTGTCAGCCCACCCTGGCCCTGCCCTGCCCACCTGGCAGTCGATGCAGACGCCGCCCCCCTGATAGGTGCCGTCCTGGCTCTGGCTGGCGCGGCGCCGGGCGACCTCGGGGTCGTAGTAACAGTCGTTGGCGTGGCCGTGGCAGTTACAGGCTGGAGAGGAGGGGCCCAGCTGTCAGCACGCCCTCCACGGCCCTGGGGCACGACCCATGAGCCACGGGTGCCGGCAGCACACGCGTATACGGGGGGCACTCACACTGGCACTCGTTGGCGCTGTCCGCAGTCGCCGGCTCCCACGGCTGCTGGTTGAAGCCGGGGCAGCAGCGGTCACAGGAGCCCCCACAGGTGTTGTGCTGGCAGGCGCACTGCAATCTGTGGGGACGGGGTGGCAGGTCCTCAGTCCCTACCAGGAAGGGACCTGTGGTCCTCTGCCCTCAGTTTCCCTGGCTGTCAGGTACCCAAACACCAGCATCGCCCAGCCACAGTGGCTCTGGCCCTATGCCCCGGCCTCAGGGAATAGACAGAGGTGAGGACAGAGGGACCAGTGTCACAGTGGCCAGAGCTGTGGAGGGTCTTTATGGGCAGTGAGACCAGGGCGTGTGTCAGTGGGTGGAACAGGCCCAGAATAGGGCACCTCTGTGGTCAGTGCAGGTGGCCCTCGCCTGTCGGTCAGCCTGGGGCCCTGGGGCCTTCAGGATTGAGCTGTGGCCTTCCGACCATGGCTAAGACCTGAGCCTAGGGCCCCCAGAGCCAGCTCCAAGGGCAGGGTGGATCAGTACCCCCAGGTCCACGTCTTACTCAGCAGGCAGCCTTGTGCTCAGCCAGATACCCCCACCTGTCCAGGATGCCCACCCAGGGGCAAGTGGCTAAGAACTGCTTCCTCTTCCAGCTGGGAGAGACACCAGGTTAGAGGGCTGGAGTCCTGCCTGCTGTCCCGTGGGCAAGGGGACAGCTGGTCAGACATGAGGCCTGAGGTTGGAGCCACCAACTGCTCAGAATGAACCAGGACACAGCCTGGCCTCCTGGCACACACCAGTGGCAGCCCAGCCAGGGCCCGGGCAGGAGGCACAGCCCCACCCAGGCTCTGTCTGCTCGGAGGCTGCAGGGCTGCGCCTTCCCCTCGCAGGACCCCAGAGGATTAGAGACCCAGAGCCTCAACCACCCAGCTCTAGTCCCGGCCCCCACAGGGGTCCATGGAGCCCTGGGAATCAACGCCACTTCCGCTCAGAATCCAGAAACATCTGGAAGGGCCAGACCCTCAGTGCAAGAGGGACTGGGAAATAAACTGCCCATCAGCACACGTACCAGCAAAGAAGCCGTCTGTCCTCACCCCACCTCTGAGCACCCACAACCAGGGGCCTGAAGCTCGTGTTTCATTTTACAAAAGTCTACGTGGTCAGGGCACCCCAAAACAAAATGTTAATGTAAGACCTGGTAACAGGCTGGCGACACCCCAGGGTATTCAGCAAAAACTCTTGAAAAACCACCCCAGAGGGGTCCTCCCCAAGCCAAGACACACGGGAACACGAGATAAAACCGCTGAAGACCTCGCAGAGAAACGACAGCACCACCAGACACAACCGATAGCAGGACCAGACCCCAAGAACCTTGTATGACGGAACAATCTAGCAGAAGCCGTAAAAAAGCGTTTAAAACGACCATAAACAGAGGAATCTCCAACGTAATAAAAAATGCAATGCTATGAAAAATAGGCAGATATGAAAAAGAACCAATCAGAAGTTCTAGAAATGAAAAATGAATTTAGACTCAACGAACAGGCTAAGCAGCAGGTCAGACGGAAAGCGGGAGAAACACGAGGCAGAGGAAGCCGCGAGAAGCGCCCTTCGCGTCCGGGGGGAGGCCGGAGGGGAGGGTAGCAGCAGAGGATGGCTGAGGACGGTCTTGAGTTAAGGAAGACGAGTTCTCAGACTCAAAAAGCATGAGCCTGAGCAAGAGACGCCGCCAGCCCTCGCCCAGAGTAAACTCGCAGAGCGGCGGCCGCGAGAGGTCACGAAAGCACCAGGAGAGGCAGATGGGCCACGGAGGGCTGACTCCGCAGCGACACTCCCCAGCACCGAGAGACGCCGAGACAGTGAAACAACTTCTCCAAAGTGCCGATGGACACCGTCGCCCGAGAGCCAGGACCAGACAGACGGCCGTTTTCAGACGATCACCGAGAGACCGTCTGAATCAAACAACTCAAGGACACGTTCAAGAAGGAAACCAAGTTCCAAGGGATGCGGCAAGAGACAAGAGACGGGACTCGGAGAACCGCAGGGGACTCAGTGGTCACTGATGGAATGAAACTACAGAGATACCACGTGGACAGGAGCCAGCGTCCCTGGCTGCCTCCGGGGAGGCCGTGGGACAGCTCGCTGAATCTGGATTTGGTTAAGTCAGGTTTGCCCGTCGAGAAGGAAAGGTGACCTCTACGGTAACAGAACTAGGACGGAAACTCAGAGGCAACCACCGAGAGAGACAAAACATCCGACCTCCAGATGGAGGGAAAGGGCAGCACAGGTGGGGTCCAGGGCGGCGCTGGGCGGGCACGAGCACCAGCGTGGCCGTGTGAGCTGAGGACGGGCTGCAGGAGCTGGGGGAGCCCTGTCCACCTCAGGGACGCCAACGGGCGTTCTGGACCGATTACTCTGATCTTCACCCCCCTCCACGGGGCTGGGGTGACTGCTGGGTGGAAGGGGCAGCTGGCGTGGGGCCCAGAGGAGAGCCCGCCTCTGCCAGCAGCAGGGCACCCCGAGGAGTGCACACAGCTCCACCTCTCACCTTGCTGTGCGGATAGGGAAATCGAGGCCCACAGGGTGGAATTAAGCTTAGGTCACACGGGAAGTGGGGGGTGGGGGTGGCAGGCAATGGAACCTGGCCTCCTACCCGGGGTTGGGCAGGGATTGAAAGGGAGCCTCCAGTCTCAACTCAAAGGGCCTCACCTACAGGGGCCCCACCTGAGACGGGCCTCAGCTGACAGGGGCCCTCAACTGAAAGGCGCCATGAGCTGAAAAGGGCCTGACCTGAGAGGCCTCAGCTGAGAGGGGCCTCACCTTAAAAGAGCCTGACCTGAAAGAACTATCACCTGCAAGGAACCTCAGCTGAGACAGGCCTCACCTGAAAGGGACTCAGCTGAGTGGGGCCTCACCTGTAAGGAGCCTCATCAGAAAAGGGCCTCACCTGAGAGGAGCCTCACCTGGAGGGGCCTGAGCTGGAGAAGAAGGCTTACCTGAGAGGGGCCTCAGCTCAGAGGGCCTCAGCTGAAAGAGCCTCACCTGAGAGAGGCATAACCTGAAGGGGCCTCACCTGAGAGAGGATTCATCTGGCGGGGCCTTTCCTAGGAAGGGCCTCAGCTGAAACGGCCTCACCTGAGAGAAGCCTCACCTAAAGGTGCTGCACCTGAGAGGGGCCTCAGCTGAGCGGCACCTCACCTGAAAGGGGCCCTCAGCTAAAAAGGACCTGACCTGAGAGGGGCCTCACCTCTCTGGGGTCTCACCTCAGACCTCACCACAGATGAGGGGTCTCACCTCAGACCTCACCTGAGAGGCACCTCACCTGAAAGGAACCTCACTTGAGAGGGGCCCTCAGCTGAAAAGGACCTCACCTGAGAGAAGCCTTATCTTAGGAGGCCTCAGCTGGAAGGACCTCCCTGAGCGAGGGCTCACCTGAGAGGGACCTCAGCTGCGAGGAGCCTGACCCGAGAGGGCCCTCAGCTGAAAAGGACCTCACCTAAAGGGGTCTCCACTGAGAGGGGCCTCATCTCAGATGGTCCTCAAGTGAAAAGGCCTCACGTGAAAGGGGCTTCACCTGAGAGGGGCCTCACCTGGAGGGGGCTCAGCTGGGAGGGGCCTCACCTGGGAGAAGAGCCAGCTGAAAGAGACTCACCTGAAGAGGGGCCTCAGCTCAGAGGGGCTTCAGAGGGTCCTCAGGTAAAAGGGCCTCAACTGAGAGGTGTCTCACCTGAAAGGGGCCTCAGCTAGAGGCACCGCAGGTGAGAAGGACCTGAGCTGAAAGGGCCTCAGGTGAGAATGGCCTTACCTCAAGGGTCCCCTTAACCAAAAAGGACCTTACCTGAGAGGGGCCTTACCTAGAGGTGCCTCAGCTGAATGAGTCTCACCTGAGAGGGCCTCAGCTCTAAAGGCCTCAGCTGAGAGGTGTCTCACCTGAAAGGGGCCTGACCTTAAAGAGGGCATACCTAAAGGGGCATCATCTGAGAGGGGCCTCAGCTGAAAGGGCCTCACCTGAAATGGGCCTCAGTTAAAAGGGCCTTACCTGAAACGGACTGAGAGGGGCCTCACCCGACAAGACGTCACCTGATAGGGCCTCATCTGAGAGGGGCCACACCTTAAGGGGCCTCAGCTGAGAGGGGCCTCACCTAAGAGGGGCTTTACCCGAGGGCAGCCTAACCAGAGGACCTCTCCTGAAAGGGGCCCTCAGCAGAAAAGGACCTCATCTGAGAAGGGCCTCAGGTGAGGGGGACGTCAGCTAAAAGGGCCTCAGCTTAAAGGGCCTCACCTGAGAGGAGCCTCACCTGAAAGGGTCCGAAGGGTCTTTGGCGTCGCAGACATCCGCGTGGCCATGGCAGACGCAGCGGCCGCCGATGCTGATGTCCTTGATGCTGTAATAATACTGCACGGCAGGCCCGTGAGCGCAGGGCCCAGACTGACCCACCCCGTCCCAGGGCCTTGGGCCCGCGCTGCCCCCAGGAGCTGGCTCCCCCCACTCCGCCAGGGGCCGCCCCACACGCCAGACAGGGCGGGCTCACCCGGCGCGTGACCGTGGGGTCCCGCAGCGCCTTGCCCATGAGGTGGCCCAGCAGCGTGTTGGTGCGCAGGAAACGCAGGCGGATGTTGGTGGCTTTGGTGAAGTTGCGCAGCAGTGGCGAGTAGGAGAAGTTCATGGCCCCTGGGCGCCCGTTCACCAGGGACACCACGATCTGCAGAAGGTGTGGACGGTGAGGCCTGGTGTGGCCACCAGGAGCAGACCGGCAGAGCCCGCCACCAGGCCGTCCCCCGGCCCACCTCGCCATTCTCCAGGGGCACTATGCGCGAGTACTCCGTGGTGCAGATGGCGTCATCATCCCGCGTGATGCGCTCCAGGGTCCTCGGCCCGAATCGCTCCAGGCAGTCTCTCTTGGAGGCTGCAGAAATGGCCAGAAAGGGAGGGCTGAGGCCACCAGAAAAGCCCACAGACCCTGCGGTGGCGTCCCTGGGCTCCCTGACTTCCCTGAGCCTGACCACCTGGGACGCTGCCTCCTGGACGGGTCACCTGGGCCCATTCACCCAGCCAAGGCTCCGCCGGTCAGCGGGACTCAGGGAAGAGGTTACTGAACGCCATTGAGGGAGGGAGCCCTGCCCCCCGCGGGCCACACTGGCCGTGTACACGCTGCGCCGGGTCACCACCCACACCCCCGCGCCCCTCTCCCTGGGACAGGTCTAGAGAGCAGGTGCTGCCCCCTCCCCTTGGACAACTATCTTCGTGTCCTTCCTTGGGGACAGTCCCCGACTGCCCATGAGAGAACTGCTTTTCCTCCACTGTCAGCCCAGGGAGTTTTGGGGGGACACGTGACCAGGCCGCCAAGTTGGAGCATCCCCGTCCTGCCAAAATGACCGGTCAGCATGGCAGGTGGCCAAAGGCAGCCAGTGAGCAGGTGCCAGGACCCGGCTCTCCTGACACAGGCAGCTGAGCTGGCAAGAAGCGGGCTGGGAGCCGCCAGGGCCCTGTGTCACCACAGGGAGCTGTCGAACATGAAGCTAGCCCAGAGGGAGCCAGGAGATGGCACCGAGATTCCTGGCGCCACCAGCCTCTGGGCCCAGCTGTGCCGGATGTCAGGGACGTGAGCTGATAAAGTCCCGTTCGTCTCCTGGGCCTCAGACGGACAGTCCTGACCCGCATGGGGGTTGGGTGTGAGTGCCGGTCTAGTGACTGAAGACCTCAAGAAGGCATGGCCATAGCAGCCCTACCGGGGACACCCCCCAGGCCCCGCAGCTCCCGAGACTCACAGGCGAAGAACTGCCACGGCTGGTAGGTGTGGCCAAAGTCCGTGGACCGCTCCAGCACCCAGAGGTCCGGCCGGGGGGAGTTGGCAAACTTGATGAGCACGTAGGCCACGTGGAAAACCTGTGGGGATGAGGGTGTCAGGGTGCCTGGGCCTCCCTTGCCCATAGGCAGGGCCACAGCAGGTGACACAGGGCACAGGTGCCCCACAGGGGCATCTGTGGTTTGCCTGCCAGGGGCAGACAGACCCAGGGGACAGGGCCTGCGCTGGGGACAGTGATGAAGACAGGGACCAGCCCTCTCGGAAACCCCCTCCCAAGCCTGCAGTGCCTTGGCCAGAAGCTCAGGGTCACGCTGGTCCCTCAGGCTCTGTGGCTGTGGACAGGGCTCACCGGGGGAGGTCCCAGGCAGTGAGGCCAGCCAAGGTGCAGGCAGCACATCCCAGTGTCTCCATAGCATGATGTCCAGCCAGGACAGGTGGCCAGACAGTGCCCAACCACCAAGCAAGTCCAGTCCCCAGAACATCCAATAGTCAGTGCCAGCCGAGGATGGGCTCTGCCCTGCCACCCACTGACTGGCCCCAGCCACTGAGGCCCGGGCCAGGTAGCATGGAGTCAGCTGGGACCCAGTGCTGCCATCGGGGCTCTGGGGGGAGACAGACTAGAAAATGGGCCCTTCCAGTGCTGAGCCAGGCTGGGGGGGCGGGCCCAGTAGCCCAGGACTGGGGGCTGCGGCTTCCCTGTGGTCCTGGGCTTGTTGGGCAGCCCTGGCCCAGCGCAAAGGGAAGCTGCTCCTCCAGGGGCACCTGGAACCCTCCGGCCCTGCCCAGGGGGCCTGCTCCGCCTCTCTCGCTTTCTTCCCACATGGGCCCCACCTGATCCCAAGGAGGTGCCCGTAGCGTCGATTCTCATTGTTCTTGCCGTAGGACCACATCTTGGGGTGTCCCCGTGTGCCTGTGCCCCAGGGGCTTAGTAGGGCCCTTCCTCAGCACAGCCTTCACAGGGCACTTTGGATACCACCTCTGGGAAGTCCTCGCTGACTGTAGCCCACCCTGCCCTTGGCCTTGGGCATCCCCTCACTGGTCATCACTGCCCCAACTGGGCATCTGCACCCCCCGCGATGGCCCCGCTGTCCCCATGCCTGCATCCAGGGCGCACATGCCCATCAGCCAACAGCGTATGCTGGGCCAGCTCCTCAGGTCACCCCAGCCTGTCTGGACGAGCCTCTGAAGCAGCAGAGGCTTGTGGGGCCAAGGACCCTTTTGGGCTGGGAGCTGAGGGTGGGCTCATGCTGCCACAGGTGCCCCCAAAAGACCCCAGGGCCTTAGCATCGGGCAGCTCCACCCCCACCCACCACAGGAGTTGCTCCCTGCTGGTAGGGGCCGTAGCCCCCTAGGAGAGGCCTCTGGCCCCGAAAAACTGCCAAGGGCAACAGGCTGGCCATGCAATGGGCGGGGAGGGGTCCAGAGACCCTCCCAGGAGAGGGCAGGTGCCTTGGTGGGACCCCACTGTCACACCCCCAATGTGCATGTCCCATGCAGGTGTCCCCACGCCCCATCCACCCGGGGGCAGCCAGCCTCTGGGCCCGGCACCCACATGACGATGGGAAGGGTGTGTAGTTTCCAGGGAGGGTGACCTCATCCCCCACTGGTTCCTGCAGTGCAGGGAACAAAGGGGAAAAGGCCCTGGGGGCCTGCCAGGAGGTCCCTCCATCTGACCCCCATCTGCACAAGGACCCAGCTCCCACCAGGAGTCGGGGGCTCCCGACGGAGGGCAGAGGCTCAGCTGGTGTGGACCCCAGCTCACAGGTGGGCTCTGAGGTGCCCGCCAGGCCTCTGAGGGTGACATCACACCCAGGACCCCCGGGCACCTGCTGCTCCTGGAAATTTCTCTGTGGCAGGTGCTGCCCAGGACCTGGGGGTGCTGTTGGCTGGGCCCATCCTGGGCCTATGGACCCACAAGAGAGAATGGGGATGCCCCCAGGGCTGCTCAAAGCCCACAGTCACCCAACCCCAACCCCGCCCAAGTTTGCCTGTGGCTGCTGTGCTGTCCCCCATGGAAAGACCACAGACACCTTATGGCCCCAGACCTGGATGGGGACAGGCTGCCCAGAGTCCAGGCAGAGCAGTGCCACAGGCCCCCAAGACACACCAGGCCTGAGTCCTGCCCGGAAGGCTTGGCGTTGCAGGGACACTGAGTGGAACCCAGCGCAGCCTTCCCCTGGGGTGGGGGTGGGGGTGCAGCCTATTCACCCGCTGCCAGGCTCTGAGGTCATCCTCCCCTCCCCCATGGGTGGGGACAGAGAGACCAGCACTGTCCAGCCAGGCAGGGCTTCCAGCGTCTTTAGGATCCAACCCTAAACCCAGGCGCACACCTTGGCCTTGGCAGACCCCCGTGGGCCCAGCGCAGGGGCACCGCAGGGAGCCAGCACACTGGGGCAGAGACACAGGCTGCTCCCGGGGAGCTGGTGGCACAGCCCCCCACCGAAGGCTCCCGAGGAGACGGAAGGACCCAGGAGCCCCTGGGACCCGCCCCCGCCTTTCCCTGAGCGCTGGGGAGGCTGCTCCCTTTGACGTCCCTCCCCTCGCCCTTCCTGCAGGCTGGTCGCATTTTTCCCAGCTGAGAGCACTTGCACAAATATTGACTCGCAGACACCGACTGGCAGGGAAGGGCGGCATGGAAATTTTGCCCCCACAACCTGGGATCACGGACTTCCATCCGTCTGTCCACCCGAGCATCTGCCTGTCAGAAAGAGGCCCTGGCCAGCTGTGCTCGAGGCCCAGCCAGCTGTGTAGATGCTGGTGGGAAGGGAAGCCCCAGATCAAGGGCTCCCGTCTATGCCCAACCTGGTCTCAGCTCCCAGGCGACACCAGCCGCCCTCAGCACAACCCGCAGCAGGCGCGGACCCCCTGGTGTCCCTGGACACAGCCAGGCCCCTCCACGCCCCACCCGGCTCGGCTGCCAGCTCGAGCTGACCTTTCCGCCGCTACATAGTTCTGTGCAGAAGAAAAAAAATTCTTTTAAAGCAAAAGGCAAACAAAAGCCGACCGGGTTATTTTTAAAAATCTGGCTATTTTGGGGCAGGCACGTCTCCAGGACGGCAGCTGGGCCAGCCTCTCAGCTACTGCACCCCCGGCCCCTCCCAGCCCAACCTTGGAGAGCCACGGCTCCCAAAGGAGGGCTGTGCCCCAGGGACCCTGCCTCATGGGGAGTTGGCAAGAGCCCCTGGAGGATGGGGCCAGGGGCAGCCGGTCCAGGGTGGGCTCTGGCCTCAGGGGCTCTGTCCCTAGGGTGTTCAGTGCCCCTCCCCAGGCACAGGGCAGCGAGAAGACATGCATAGAAGATGACCAGGGCAAAGTGCCTTCATGACAGCAGGTGCTAGGAGCCTTAGAGGGAGGATGGCCTGGAGATGCCACCTGGCCCTGGAGCAGGCAAGCAGCAGCCACAGCCTCGGCAGGGACAGTGTGGAGAGCACCCACGAAGCCACATCACACACTGGTGTCCCGGATGCAGAGCCTGGGGAGAGGAGAGAGCAGGGCCCGGGTCTGGACAGCTGCACGAGCATGGCAGAGAAGGCTGGCGGGGCCTCCGCAGGCCCCGGGGATGGGGGGCGCCGAGAGTTACCCTGTCGGCCTGCAGCCTCCTGGGCTCAGACACCCACATCACCAAGTGCTAGAACCACTGGGGCAGGGGATGGGGCGCCATCCCGTGCCACGGCTCAGCTCTGCCCCGGCCCATCCTGGGCTGGGAAGACTAAGGCCAGGCCCAAGTGCCACCGCGCTGCCCATCCTGGGGCCGGGGGCCAACCCTACCGGCCTAGTGGTGTGAATCACAGGCAGTCCATGACTCAGCCCAGCCCTGCAGGAAGAAGGGCCCTGTGCCAACTCCCAGGGACAGGCCAGGGACCTAGGCGGTGCTGGGGAGGGCAGGAAGCCCCTCCTAGCGCCAGGCATCCCGGCCAGCCAGCACCCTGACTGGTCCCCTCACACAGAGCACCGGGTGCCCAGGCTGCCCTCAGAGGCCCTGCGACCCGAGCCCTGGTCCGGCCCTGCCTTTGCCTGCACACCTGCCGTGCCCCCCCATGGCAGAGACCCCATCTGGAACCCTCCATAAACCCATAGCAGGCAGGTGCCCAGGCAGCAGGGCCGGGTGGGCGCATCTACTCGGGCCCCAGTGGGGTGAAGCAGCAGGCCCATTGCACATAATGCGCCGCACGGGGGCCCCGCTCCCGAAGAGACAGTGGAAGGAAAGTGCTGGGGAACACAGAATGCCCCAAGGACAGACAGGGCCCCAGGAACCCCAGCTCATCCAACCACAGGCGTCCTGGGCAGGGTGGGCAGGAGCTCACAGATGGAGGGCAGGGCACAGGCGCCGGCCATGCAGACACCAGCACCCCTCCACGGAACCTGGCTGGGGTGGGTCCCATGACCCGCCGACCCCCCGCCCCTCCTCCCATGGCCCGGCCCAGGTCAGGCCAGAGGGTCAGCCTGGACCACAGGAAGTGGAGTCTATCCCAAGGGGACCCTCAGCCTGAAACCCAAACAGTTTAGTCTATGCTGAGCTGTATTGCAGAGGCCACCGCGGTGGGTTTTGTTTAAAAACAGACAGAAACAGGAAGCCTCTGGGGGCCGCCAGGGCCTGGGGGGTCCAGGTGGGAGGCGGCGTCTCTGTGCCACCATAAGCAAGGGGACTGGCGTGCCAGGCTGGCTGCGTGGCTGCACGGGCCAGGAACAGCCACGGCCTCCCGCCAGGCAGGGACGGAGAGAAGGAGGGTCTCACTGTTGATCCTGGGTGGGGGGAGGGGCGCCCAATCTAAGCCAGAGGACCTGCCCCAGGGATGCCGCCCAGGACCCCCTCCAACCCCCACGGGGAGCCCAACTCGAGAGGCCACATCCGGCCCAGCCCCTGCATCTGTCCTGGCTCCTGGGCTCTGTAACCGGAGCCTGGCCGCGGCTGCACTTCCTGTCCTTCCCTGGACAACCCCACTGACTGTTCTGGGGCTCTGGCCACATGGCCGAACGCCCAGCCAGGCCAGGAAGCCAGGCCAGCGGCACCTGGGACCAGGAGGCCGCCTGAGGGCAGGGCAAGTGCTCCCACCCCACTAACAGAGGAGACCAAGCCCAGGGCGTCCACACCAGCACGGTCCCTCTCCTAAACCCCTGCCTCAGTGTCCCCAACTGCCCAGGCGGTCAGTAGCTTCACCAAAGCTTTGCTTCCTCAGCACCCCATCTCATGGGGGGCACTGACCCCCACCCCTCCCCCATTTCCCATCCCCCAGCTGGCCCATGTCCCACCGTCCCCAAGGGCACACAGGCCCTCACACCAGCATTCCTAGCCCCCAGCAACACTTTGGGCCTGGAGCCCACCTGCCAGGGCCAGCCCAGGGCCCCTGTACCTTGACCCCCACTAGCACTACCACCTGGCCCCAGCCTGTCCTGCAGCCTCTCAGGACCGGGACAAAGCTGCTGGGGCACAGGAGGGAAGAAAGCAGGGTGCCCTGCACCCCCCACAGCAGGAATGGGAGGTGAGCTGCAGCTGTGGGTGGAGGGAGGGGGTGTTAGGAGAGACCCTCCCCCAAAGCCCCCAGGTGTCTGGAGAGGGAGGGGACATGGGGACCCGGCTCATCCCTGCCCTGCCCTTAATGCCTGGGCCCACTGGGCTGGGGTGCAGGTGCGGGGACAGGGTCCTGGGGCCAGACATCGAAGCCCAGCCACCTGCTATGTGGCCTCAGCCCGGGCACGGGTCTGGGTGGTTCTGGGACGAGGCTGCCTAAGGCCAGTGATCTGACCACTGGGCTCCAGAGGACACCAGGAGACACACAACCACCCCAGGACCCCCAGGCAGGTCACGCTGGGACTTGGAAACTGCCCCGAGTCACCAGAATCACCAGCCATGGAGCCTCTTCCCACCCCTGGAGGAAGAACCCCTTCCGAGGTGTGGTCAGCAGATAGCCCAGCCGGCTGCTCCCCGAGGGTCCCCTCGGAGACCAGCACCCCACCCACCCTGTGCCAGCCCTTGGGCCCCACCCGCAAGAGCCGTGACCAGCCCACCACACCCTCCTCGGCCCCAAGGCGCAGGAAGCCCTCCATGCCCAGGGCCAGCTGCCCCACCCCCTGCCCAGGGCATCCGCTCCAGATCCCAGAACAAAGGCGGCCAGCAGCCTGAGCAGGGGGTGCCCGCCCACCTGCCGCTTCCTGACGGGAGCCCAGTCCTGCCCAGGACCAGCGCCTCGAGGACCTGCCCAGCCTGAGTGGAGCCACACCTGCGGAGAGGGACACTGTGCCCTCTGCCCCACCCCAGCCAAGGCTGGTAGCCCCATTATGGGCCTTGGGGACGCGTCCACACAGTCAGCAAAGGTGGAGGAGGGAGGGGACAGTGGAGGGGTGGTGGATGAGTGAGTGACCTCCTCCCAAACAGCTGGAGGGCTCCTTTTCCTCCCAGGTCATTTCACAGTGGGTGACACAGGTTTGGAGAGGCAAGATGCTCACAGGGAGAAGCCCAGAACAATCTAAAAGCAAAGCCACTCCAGCCCGTTCACAGAAGGGAGCCTGAGGCTCACAGAGGCCCCCAGAGCCAGGAGGCGGCAGGGCCCGCACCTGTGGGTCCGAGCACCAGTCCGACCTCCCCTGGCACCCCCATGGCACACTGGCACTGTGCCCACCCCAGGCGCTGTGCCCATAGGCTCTGCAGCCACCCCTGGGGTTGCCACGGAGATAGGCCCTCTCCCCTCCCCCGGCCTGGCCAGGCCAGTTCCTTGGAGAAGGAGGGCCAGAAAGCTTCCAGTGCCTCCTTCCCACCCACCAGCAGCCACCTGCCTGTCCCCCTGCCTGTCCCCCACAGGTGAGAATTCACATACACAGCTTCCCCTGGTACCTGCACTGCTGAGCCAAAGAGATGAGGGACCTCTGTGTCCCAGGGGCTCCTGAAGCCCCCAGGGTGCAGGGAACAGGGAGCCCAGACTCAGTGAAACCCAGTGAGATGAAGGGACAGGTGCCAAGTCGCACCCCGATCTGAGCCAGGTCAGAGCCAGGTCCAGGTGCCGGCATCAGAGAGCCGGAGACGGCAGCTCCCCGCCCAGCCCCTCCTGCCTGCCCTCTTGCCCGGGCTGCTCCCACACGGGGCACAAGAGGGAGTCCACGGCCCCCTGGAAATTCCATACCACTTGCTGGCACGTGAGCTGCTCCCCAACCCCCTACCTGTCCACTGCGCCAGGCGGGGGACGGAGGCGTCTGCCCCTCAGGACCGGCCCCGCCAGGCATGCTGTGGGAGACCTGAATTGCCTCTAACACTCTGCGACTGCAGCATGGACAAGGGCCTCAGAGAGGAGCACAGACCCGCCCAGTCACACACAGGACGGCGGCAGACCTAGCTGGGACACAGGCTTCTGCACCTGCAGGGCAAGGGCTGGCAGGGTGGACCCTGTAGCCCTGACTCTGGGTGCTACTGGCTCAGCCCCGTCCCCTGGCCCCCGCTGCCCCATCCCAGGAGCATGGAGATCACTGGCCCACTGCACAGAACAAGACCCCAAGGCCGGCACATGGACACAGTCACCCAGAGTGGGATGCAGCCTGTGTGCGTCTGAGCCAGCCCAGGGGTGAAATCAGGGCTGCGGTGGGCAGGTCCCCGGGGGGCAGGGGGAGCTTGCTTTTTACTGGGGAGCACCTGGCCCCAGCCTGTGCCTGCACCAGGGCTGAGAGCAGGCACCTAACCCCACCTAGCCCCACCCCAGCCACCACTGCACAGGTATCCCAGGAATGTCCACTTTCTCAGCCTCCTCTGCATTCCTGCAGCCCCTCCCACACCCGCCAGGAATTCCTCAAACACCAGGGCTCCGACACAGGGGGTGGGGGGACCAGAGGCTCCCAGCATTCCCGTCCCTGCCTCCCAAACTGTCCACTCAGCAACCCCACCAGACCCTCCATGAGACCTTCAGCTTCCATCAGCCCCCTCCATCCCTGTGCTGCAGGGGTGTTGAAAGCAGGAACAAAAGGGACCCGTGCCTGTGTCCCACCTGTGCCAGGTCCCCAGGCCCAGCCTCACACAGGGTGGAGACCTCCCTTTAGGCCAGAGGTGCAGGATGGGGGCCCAGCAGGCAGAAGGAGGGCCCTACCTGGCCCAGGTCCAGGGTGACGTTGACCTCGTTGTACTCCAGGCCACGGGACAGTGGCGGGCTCTGCCACCAGCGCTCTGTGCCATCAACCGCGTTGCTCACAGGGTGTGCTTTGTTGCTGTTGGCAGCTGTGCAGATGTCACAGTACTGGCCCTGCAGGAGACCAGGCATAGTCAGATGGCTAAGAAGGGCTGGGGACCCTGTGCCCCCCAGAGTCACCCTCTTGCCCCCCAAGCCCTGGCCCTGTTCACCTGGCCTCTACCCCCACCCCGGGTCCTCCTTTGCTCCACGCATCCATTTGCTCCTCAAGCACAGACTGGGTGGCTGCTGCTTCCTCAGCCCAGGGTATGTGGCTCACGAGACGCCCATGTGTTAGGGAGGACACAGAAAGGCCAGGGAGGGAGAGGGTGCGTGCTGTGGGTGGGAACATCAAGGTGGGCCTCTCTCAGGAAGTGGCACTTAAGATCAACACAGGAAGGGGGAGCATGCTCCAAGCAGAGGAACGTCAGTGCAAAGGCCCTGAGGCAAGCATGACCAAGGAGCCAAGGGAGCAAATGGGGACAGGGCAAGGTGCACGTCACCCGTCCCTGCCAGCCACTGCAGGGTCTCAGGCAGGTTGTGGGGCAGAAGAGGTGAGGAGGGGAAGCCACAGAGGATCACCCAGAGACGAGGGGCGGCTGCGAGGCCAGCCCCTCCACCAGTCTGGCCCCCACCCCAGGCTCTTGCCCACAGCCTCTGGGATTAGGGTCTGCAGAGAGACAGAATTAAGCTGTTCTGGCAGCCTGTGGGGACGGGCCCAAGTGGAGGTGTGGGGCAGCAGGCAAGGCCCAGGCTCCTGGCTCTGCCCCTTCTGAGCCCTGGGACGGAGCCAGGTCACACGTCCGCTGAGCCTCAGTGTCCCCATCCACAGAGTGGGGATAACGCGCACCTGCCTCCGGCCACCATGAGGATTAACAGATCACACCCAGGGCCTGGCAGCTGCTTCTGTCACAGTCCAGCCACCTGCTGGGGGCCTGTGCTCCCGGGGACAGAGGAAGCTGGCAGCAGGGTCCTGGCCTGCCCTCCCCAGTGGTGGGGGAGGAGCAGGTGCAGGAGCTGGGGGGATGGGCAGGGCCTGCAGGGGCAGAGCTTGCCTGGCTGCCAGCCCAGCGGAGCCCGCCCTCCCAAGGAAACCAGACCTGCTGTCCCTCGGCACACAAAGGCAGACTTGGCACTGGCAGCCTCAGAGGCTGAGTCTGGGAAATGCGGCTGCCCCACCCCTCCCTGCCTCCCGGGGGGCCAGACCTCATCCAGGGAGGAGGAGGGAGGAGCGTGGGAGATGCCCTGCCCTACCCCTGGGCCCAAGTGGCTCAAGGGCTTGCCCCAAGCCCCCACACAGGCGGGGTATGCCGGGCCTGGACCCGTCCGTCTGCCCAGGCCTCTGCGCCCATCTGTGGGTGCCTGTCCTGCGGGCTTCCAGGACCTGTGCTGGCATTTGGGTTGCCCCCATCCCAGCCCGTGCCCCTGCTGTCCCCTGATCGCAGTTCAGACGTCCCCCCTTCAGCAGGGGCTACAGCTCAGGGCCACCCAAGATGCCCTGGAGCCCTGTTTCCCTCATCCTCCCACATGGAAAAGACCTGGGTCATCTGTCCATTCCTGACTGGTGGGCTTACCACTGTCCCCAGGGCCCCCAGAGCTCCAATGGTGGGGTCCACACCTCCCTTGTTCCCAGCTTCGTCCCCCAGTCCATTACCAGAGTTGTCACACAGAGGAGCTGGAGCATTAGAGGACACCCAGCAAAGTGCCACGGCCTATGTGGGCTGCACTGGCAAGCTTAACGTGATCCCCAAACTGGACCCTGGGGCTCAGGCTCCAGGGCGGGGAGCCAGGCAAGGCCGCCTGCGGGGCAAGACCCTCCCAGACATGTGAGTGCCCCAGGGAGGCTGGGTGGAAGGTCAAGGGTCAAGGGTTGGCTTCTAGTCTTCCAGGAGCCCAGGGAAGCCTCGGCTTAGCCCCTGCCAGGCCACCGGGTTGGCCTAGAGAGTTAAGAGCTCCTTTCACCCCTCCTCTGTGGAGGGTCCAGCCAGGAACAGAGCTAGGAAACAGTTGAGGGGCTGATAAGGACTTCCCCTTCCAGTGAGTCACCACCAGGACCTGGCTGCCACGCCCCGACTTCCCCTGCCGGGCCAGGCCAGCCCGGAATTCCACTGATGCCCACCTGAGGCTGCACAGGATGGGATCTGGAGTGGCCCTCTGCCTGCTCCAGCTGCTTGTTCCAGAACCCCATCAGAGCTCACCCCAGATCCCATCTGGGGCGTCCCAGGCCAGCTTCTGACCCGCCCCCTACAGAGGCTCCCTGAGAGCTGCTGTCTTGCAGCCTTGAGCTGTGCCGCCCAGGCCCTGGGCCCTACATCCTCAGTGGCTCCCTCCTTGTTGGCACAAAATTGGGCTCTCTGGACAGAGACAGAGCTGTGCCTTCATCTCCTGGGCCCGCCCACCTTGCTCCACCCACCTGTCTGCTCCAGAAGGGCCTACAGGGCCCTATCACCCACCCAATCAGCAGCCAGGAACGTCAGCAGACCCAGGGCACTCAGAGAAGAGGAAGGAGGTGTCCAAGGTCACTGGAGCAGCCATTCAGCGTGCATCTGCCAGCTGATCTCTCTATGGCACCTGCAGCCTAGAGCAGGGTACTAGTCGCTCAGAGCTACGTACTTTGTCAGGGATGCCTTCCCCCCCTTGCTAGACCTCCGCTGGCTAAGGCAAGGCCACCATCCTAATCTGGCCAGCTCCAAAGCATGGAATGCCACGGCTGCCATCTGCTGAGCAGGCCAAGCTCACGAGTCCCTGTGAGGCAGGTGGTCACACTGTGCCCATTTCACAGACAAGGAGCTTGAGGCTCAGAGAGGAAAACTACACAGCTAAGGAGGCAGAGGAAAGGGACTTTGATTCCAGGCTGCCAGATCCCAGCCAGGACTTTAAGCACTCTAAGGGAGTAATAAACAGACACCAGGGGGCGTCCAGGTAGTAACACTTTGAGAGGGCTTGTGGTCCCCCACCGGGTGGCACAGGCAAGGGGCCTGGGGTTTGGAGGTAACCTGGGGCCTCCCCTCCCAAAGCCACAAAATCCCAGCTGAGCAGCAAGGAAGGGCTCAGGGGAGCTTGGCCAGGTCCCTGGGGCAGGTCTGGAGACACCCACAGGCGCTCCTTCCTGAGATCTGGCCCCTGTGGGGTCAGCCAGATGGAGAGGGGTCCCCAGCCAGGAGGCGCCAGGTTCCACTATTAACCCAGCTGGATGCAATTCTGGCTGTGGGGCCCCAAGCAGGTGCTCAGTTTCCAGGGCTCAGTTTTCCCATCTGAAGTGTGGGCTTGAGACCTCCAGTCTCAGAAGGCTGT